>CM050519.1:92555761-92715761 GCA_027563665.1 Antrozous pallidus
CTTGTATATCCTGTGAGGTGCTGCCTGAAGACCAGGGCTCCTACCCTTCCAGCTGCTAGAAACCTCAGCTTCTGACAACATACCACCATGTACCTCAGTGGGCTAGTCTCCCACTGCGCAGAACACCTCTCCCCGGGTTGCACCCCCCTGGACAAGGCAGTGCATGACCAATGAGAAGCCAAGGCAAGGTACCCAGCCTCCCTGTCTCAACTGGGGAACTCTGAAAGTCCATCCCAGACGCAGGGTTCCCTCGAGAGTCAGTTGCCATCACACCACAGATCTGCTGGTTCCTCTGCCCACCTACCTTCGCACCTCCTTACAGGCATGTCTCCTGGGAGCACCCCAAGGGCAATTCCCTTCTGCACCCAACTCTCCGTGGGAGTCTGCTTTCAGGGAACCCAATCCAAACACCAGGATGGACATGAACAAAATGAATTGATGGACAAAATAAGACCTAAAGCTGGGAGGCTTGGAAACAGATTGACGTACCTCGATGTGGGCTTGCGGGGATGAGAAGAGATAAATCCAAGAATGTGTATACTTACTAGGGGCCCAGTGCATGAATTCATGCACTTTGAAAGGAATGTTGGCCTGTGAGGTTGCTGTAGGCACAGGGGCGGGTCTCCGCCCATCCTCCTCACCTCCACTCAGACCCTCCCGCCACGGCTCACAGTCCCCTGTCTGCCGCCGCCACTCCCACATGCTGACGGCACAGAGTGACTGGGACCAGCAGCAGGTGCAAGCAGGGCTGGCACAGTAGCAGGTGAGAGCACCGGGCAGGAGCATGGCGCAAGCAAGCAAAGAATTTTCAGGAATCACCAGAGGCTTGTGCTGATGACAGTAACCGGTGCCACACCTTGGTCTGGTACCCCCGCCCCCACTCACCTGCTCCACCATCCTGCTGTGGCTGCTTCCTGCCACCTTTTGTGCTCTACCACCTGCTGCCAACACCTGCCAATGCCTGCCATGTCCCACACATGCACCCTGGTGGTCAGCACACACCATAGCAACTAGTGTTTCTGTTGTTTTCCCTTTAGTCTCTTTGCATATTAACCTATTATTATATAGGACTAGAGGCGCAGTGCACAAAATTCGTGCACAGGGGGTGGGGGGGGTGGTATTCCTCAGTCAAGCCTGCACCCTCGCCAATCTGGGACCCCTTGAGGAATGTCTGACTGACCATTTAGGCCAGATACTACAGCAGTCAGACATCCCTCTCACAATCCAGGACTGCTGGCTCCAAACTGCTCGGTTACCTACCTTTCTGATTGCCCCTAACCACTTCTGCCTGCCAGACTGATTACCCCCAACCATGCCCCTGCCAGCCTGATGTATGCCGAACTGCTCCCCTGCCAGCCTGTTTGCTCCTAATTGCCCTCCTCTGAAGGCCTGGTCACCCCTAACTGCCCTCCCCTGCAGGCCTGGTCACCCCTAACTACCCTCCTTTGCAGGCCTGGTGACCCACCTGCTCTTCCCTGCAGGCCTGGGTCCCCCATAACTGCCCTTACCTGCAGGCCCGGTTACCCTCAACTTCCCTCCTCTGCCAGCCTGGTCACCCCTAACTGCCCTCCCCTGCTGTCCTGGTCCTTTCCAACTGCCCTCCCCTGCTGGCCATCTTGTGGTGGCCACCTTGTGTTTTGGAATGATGGCCAATCTGCATATTACTCTTTTATTATATAGGATATGCACAGCCCATGGACATGAGCAGTAGGGTAGTGAAGACTTGGGAGCAGTGCATGGGGGCTGGAAGAAGAGGAAAATGGAAGATATCTGTCATACTATCAACAATGAAACAAAACAAACTAAACACATGGATAGATAAAGGGTAAATCAGTTTCATTTGGAGATCCCAAGGCAGAATGTGGCAGCAGGGCTAGGAATACTGCTGGAAGGGAGCAGCGGGAAACTAGCTATGAAGGTTTCTGAGCTTCTACTGACCTCCTGATGGTGGACCTGCACTGCCTTCAGAGACAGTGCTGCTCAGGCTTTGGGCTTCGGGGGACCTCTGCGTATCTGCCCCACAAAGGAGCCACAGCGAGGACAGGCCTGATGCCCTCCCCCAGGACTGGTGGGACCCAGGCCCTGAGAACTTAGATACGATCCTGGCAGAAGAGATGCAGTGCGAAAACCGTGGTTTTTTTTTAACATTTCGTCTAATTGGGAGTACTGGGAGATCATACAATAAAATAACCGCCCTTACAGGTGAATAGAGAAACTTATTTTGAACAGCTCATCTGTTGCCTGAAATGTGTGCCAGGGCCAAAAACCAGGTCTGATATGCCTTGTTTTGCAAATGGAGAAGTTGCAATTTTTAGATATGGATAATGAGTATGAATTCATCTAGTGAAAATGACAGAGAAATATTTGAATCCGGGCCTATCTCACCCCAGCCCCCCATTATTACAGGTGGTGTCCAACAGCTTATATAACTACTAGGGGCCCTTTGCCGGAAGATTCTTGTAAGAATAGGGCTTCCTGCAGCCTTCTCCACCACCCTGCCTGCTTCCCCGCCATCCTGCTTGCTTCTCCATAGCTTTGCTCCCTTCTGCAATGCTTAGCTTCCTTCTACACTGTCTTTAGTCTTTGCTCTGTGCTGGGATATGCAAATTAACAACCATCCTGTTTGGGTTAATTTGCATATTTGCACCTGATAGGTTTGTGGACATGGCTTGTGGGCGTAGCAGAGGTACGGTCCATTTGCATGTTTCTCTTTTATTAGATAGGATGCTCATATCCAAAACTGTCTTATAATTATCTTTAGTTTTCTATTCATAATTTACCAAGAATTCAACAAATGTAACCAGTGTTTTCTCACATCACACATATTAAATTTTCTCTAATTGTCAGAAAGTTATACATTTTAATTTAAATACTTCCTTGTACTTACAGTTTGTAAAGATATAGAATAGTAAGTTTAAAAATTCCAAATGTCTTTTTCTAAAGGATTTTGAAATTTAAAACATTTAAAGGCTTGGGGAAATATTGTTGCCTCTTTTTTTCTTTCTTTTATATTGTCTCTTCATAATTGGAAGAATATATGTATGCCCATTTGCTTCCATCCTTTAACCCCCAAAAATTGTCTCCTGGAGAAAGGATATATGAAGCTATGATCCTATTAATAAATCTTCTTCAAATCAAACGCTTAATGAAAGGAGTAAAAAACCATAATGGAGTCTCATAAATTACCTGTGAGCTTGGAAGTTATTTTAGGAATTTCTCAAAGAGCAAGCTGAGGAAATATTATAGTCGCTAAGCAAAGGAACAAATACTTGAGTCCAAAAATTGTGGACTCTTCTTTTGGGAAAAACAAACACACACATCTCACCAATGACCGCTACGCAGATAACCTCTGTGCTTCCTTATTGAGCATGCCAGTGACTGACGTCTGCTTCGCTTTTATCAGTATCTGATACGAATCTTTAATTTCTTAATACATTCCTTCTAAACGTATTTATCGCAAGATGTTCATGAAGTTAGCTTCTACCGGATTTTCCAAGCTTTATTAAGATAATCCTTTGAATGACAGCTTTTCTTTCTTAACTGCTGATGAAGTAGATAGGGAACAATGTTGTGGAATTGAAACCCCTACCCAGACTGCATGAACACACTGAGGTTTGTTTCTGTCTGTGTGGATACATATCTTCTTCAGCTCAGAATATTAAACATTATTCAAAATGCTGAATAATTCATGGCACATAGGCATGTTCACCTTACTCAGTGCAAAGCAATGTATCTGTGCTTTGAAGAACATGAGGACAGATGAACACCATTCAAAGAAGTGAAAACGTGTGATACTTTCCATACTCGGTGTATGAATTTATTTGTCAAACATAATGCTCTCAAGTATATTTGCGATTATTTCAATTATACCTTGAAATTAAAAATCTACTATTTCTTTGCTTATCAGTATGTTGTTTAATGTGAGGGTTATGCTTATTTCTAATTATGAAAAAAACATGTTAAATGTTTCAATAAGAAGAAACACGCTTTGGAAAAGATTGTAGTAAAATGATAAGAATAAAATGTTAGTAAAACAAAGGCTATGCAATAAAGGTAGTCTTTTAAACAAAATAAAAAGACAATGGGGTACCTGCCATCACGGTGATCATGGGGAGGAGAGTTGTCAGAGGCAGGGAGCAAGGGTAGTTAGTGTGTGGCCTGGCTCCCATTTGCTATAGAAGAGATGGATTTCTGATGGCTCTCCTCCTCCACCTTCTCTTTAACCATCAGAAAAGAGGAGATAGGAGGAAAGGAGAAGATGTTTCAAAGTTTCTAAGAGGACACCACAAGGGGCTGGGAGCCCAGGGTGAGCAGAAGGCATGCCAAGAGGGTGAGTGTGCCCCAGCACAGCCTAAAGAAGCCACGCCAAACAGAAGGTGTGACAGTGTGAATCCACAATAGACACTCCGAACCTAGGCCTGAGGAACGGAGTCTGCAAGGGAGGCTTAAGTCATTTAACCTCTGAAAATGAAGGATAGTTTAGGCCTCTTAAAAAACTAATAGTATCCAGCAGGCTGGATAGCACAACAGAATTTTTGAAGCAGCAAAGCAATTTAAGATGTTTTAGTCTACTGGCATGTTATGACCGACTTTCTATTTTAAATGTCCTAGAGGCCAGTGCACAGATTCGTACACAGGTGGGGTTCCTAGGCCTGGCCAATGATCAGGGCCGATCAGGGTCAGGTTGATCAGGGGGAGGGACCACAGGCCAATCAGGGCCAGCACGCTGAGAAGGAGGGATAGGGCGCATGAGGTTGGCCACCGGCCCCAAGGGGGCGCCAGCACTCAGCACCCCTGGGAAAGGGGCCGCATATGCCACCGCCCACTCACAGTTCCCCAACCCAGTCTGGGCTGAAGGCCCTGGGGGGGTGGGGAGAGGAGGTGACTATGGCCAGGCCAGGCTCGGAAGGAATGGACACTGGATGCAACATGACTGGCCATGGGAGATTGGCTGTGGGAGCGTACTGACCACCAGGGGGCAGCTCCTGCAATGAGCATCTGCCCCCTGGTGGTCACTGCGTGTCACAGCAACAGGTTGACCAGTTGTTCCAGTCATTCAGTTGTAATGGTCGCTTAAGCTTTGATGTATATAGATATCATAGAAAAGTTTAATATCATATATATATATAAAAGAGTTACACATATACACACATGTATATATATATGTATATGTGTATACATATATATATGAATAACATGTTGTTCTTTTACACAAACAAAAATAATATAGAATGGTTTATGCTCATTTGTAATTAAGACCTAGAGAAATGTTGAAATTCATTCCAATAATTTAAAGTTTGCTTAAGCAGAGACAAAAGTCAAATAAATGTTTAAACAATATTCTGCATGCCTATATCCAACTAACTCACTCTGTATACAATAAACAGAAATATTCAAAAATTAAAACAGACATACTCATCTCCCCACTCAATCTCCTATTCCTGTATGGCCTTAGTGAGACTAACCAGTTAAAAAGTCTAAACCGGAAGCTCTCTTTTACTCTTTTCCTGCAGATCTCCTAAACATGATTCACCCCATGATTCTTGGGGTTCCTCCTTTACAATTGCATCTCAAATTCTGTTTTTACTGCTCCCGTCGCTAGCGCTTTCATTCCTGCTTTTATCATCTTCTTACCCTGGATCACACAGGAAGCTTAACCCTTAGCGCTGAGCGATTCATTCGTTCAGCCAGCACACCATGATAACATCAATATTTTTTTAAAACATGGAAGGTGCTGACTTCATATAAATTATTCATTTTTACTATAGTGGCCATAATGACTGTCTATGGAGATCTGATGATAAATAACTTGAAAGAAATCATTGTGAACTTGTGCCTACATGCCATCGTGCATTACAGCATGACCTCTTTCAACCTGGGGAATAGTTGAATATTCACTGAGAAACAGGGATGGGTGGGTAGGTATGTAGGTAGGTGGACAGACGCTGCTACAAAGTGAACTAAAATAAACTTTACACTCATTTACTTTTATCAAGTAGCCCTTTATTAATCGCTCACATGAAAGAAAAGAGAGAACGGAAAGGATATTTTGGTAGGAAATAGCAGTTAGCCGGGAAATATGGCTCCTAGAAAGGTTATGGGAGTTTTGGGCACAACCACAGAGCTTTTCAAAGTCTGTGGAATAGCCTATCTACGGAAATAAGAACTCCCATTTCATGGATCATTCACTTCTTTTCCAAGTGATTAAGGATATATTATAGAACAGAGTCCTACTCAGGCCAGGAAATAGGACATTATAAAGTGGCTTTTCTACCTATTAGGCCCCCTCAGGTTTCTATCTTGTCTGTTTTTTATCATCTCTAGTGCTTGTGTCTACAGGGGAGAATATTCTTTCTATTATTCTCAATGACAGAAACATTTTTCATTATGCTTACATTTTTATCTGTTTTCAAAATTCAGATCATTATTCCTTGTTCTAAGACCTTAACTGACTTAAATTAATCTCCCCTGTCTTTTCTTTACTAGCACAAGTATTTATACATAGTTATCCTATCCCCTGATTTGTCATCATATCTCCTAGCCATGCATATTAAATGCTCTTAATTTTATATATTATTAGGTCATAGGCCTTCTTTTTTTTTCATTTTCACCATCCTTTAAGCTGATTCTAATTTTTCAGTGTGTTTTATGTTAGGGAAGATATGCAAGAGAAAATAAAAAATGGAGGAAATTATTACAACATAATTTGTTATAAAATAAGTTTACATTATTATTTCATAAATCAACTCTATAATTTTCAGAAAGAATTGGAAAAATTCATAGTAAGCTGACTTTTTGCTTATATTAACATGAAAGTTCAGTCAAAAATTCTAAGTATTTTATAACTGAACACTACTTACTATCCAATAATCCTCTCAAGAATTTATTAATACCTACTTTTATTAAGAGCATATTTCACAACTGTGATAGGAAGGTGTGGCTGTGCATTAATTAGTACCCAGAGATCCCATCATTCCTGACTATCCCATGTTCACTGTCTAAATGTTTGATGTGTGTGTGCTTGAATAATTGTAGTTGTGATATTTTAATAGCACTTATTATGGCTGAAAAACAGCCATTGTAGTATGTAGTCTAGTGAGTTTGTAGGCTATTTCCATAGAGAAATGAATTATCAGAATAAAGTTCTTTAAAGGCATATCCTGGCTGTAAAAATATAAACAGGTTTACTACTATATGCATGGAAATATTCATCAGCACTAAATATTACCTCTAAATTCTGTCATGTGTCACCCTGAATTTTCTTATGAACATAAAATAAGAAAGAAGCAGTAAAAATCTCTTCTTTGAGCAATCACCAAGAACGACTTTATGCCATGTTTCCTGATTGGTCCCGTGCTTTCCTGCTATCCACCCCTTTGATCATATGTGCTTCTCATTCTGGAAAGCTCTTTCCTCTATCCCTGCATCTTGAGACCTTCTAGGTCCCTGTGGACTGTGTCCTCCTTTGTGTGGGCTTTTCCGATGTTTCCAACCCACCTACTCCTACTTTATTCTGAGCACACACATCTCAATGTCCATTTGACAGGTATCCGTTATACATTATTGCATTCCTGCAAAGAGTTAAGCATTTCACCACTTACATAAGGCAGTGGTCTGAAAATAGGTCGCCTGTGCTCATGGTGTTTATATGCTAGAGTTAAAGACTATCAGTAATCAGACAATCCCCCAAATAAATATCAAAGAATGCATCATGATGGATGCTGAGAAGGAAAATGAGCTCGCTCTTGCTGGTTCTTCTTCTTGTCGTGGTTCATCCAAACAACCCTGCGATTGGAAATGGGTTAATGCAGATACTTCACTGGAGGCTGAACACTTAAGAACAAGATCCCAGTGAAGTCCTCTACCAGGCTCTGAACAGACGTGGAAGAAGTAAAAGTAGCCATGCTCATGGGATAGAATGTCGGCCTGCGGACTGAAGGGTCCCAGGTTCGATTCCGGTCAAGGGCACGTACCTTGGTTGCGGGCACATCCCCAGTGGGGGGTGTGCAGGAGGCAGCTGATGGATGTTTCTCTCTCATCGATGTTTCTGACTTTCTATCTCTCTCCCTTCCTCTCTGTAAAAAAAATCAATAAAATATATTTAAAAAAATAAAAAATAAAAGTAGCCATGCTATTAAAACTATACGCCGCGTGGGTCCCACCGACATTCTGATAAAGGCAACACTATAAAGACGATAAAAACGATCAGTGCTTCCCAGGGTGGGAGAGACACAAAAAGGCAGAGCAGGGAGATTTTTAGGGAAGTACAAATTGTCTGCATTGTATTAGAATGATGAATATGTGACCTTGTACATATGTCCAAACCCACAGGATGTACAACACCAAGAGGAAGCTCTACGGTAAATTACGGACCTCGGGTGATGGTGATGTGTCAATATAGACTCAATGTTAATAAAAAATCTACCATTCTGGCGAATGATGTTGATAATGGGGAAGGCTTTGCAGGTGTAGGGAAGTAAAATATTTGAGAAATCCCTGTACCTTCTTCTTAATTTTGCTGTGAACCTAAAATTGTTCTAAAAAAAATCTATTAAACAAGTTAATTGACTTAGGCTAAATTCTAAATATCAGATGTTAAGATCTATTCTTTTTCTGGTAACCTAATATAATCCTTGGCTCTGGAATTAATTTTATAAAATATTTGCTACCATAAAAATTATGTGCTCATTAAATAATTTAAGAGTTTTCAGTACTACTCATTAAAGTTATAAATTATTTGGTTCTTAATCAAAATTTTAGACCTGAAATAATGTATGGCTATTTTATAACCAAGTTAAATTGGCTTGGCAAATCTCATTCTCTCCTAGATGTTTGCTATTCTGAGTTGGAAGGAACCCCCTTAGAAATTTGGACCAACTTTTTCATTATGACTTTGATGAAACTGAATCAGGGATATTAAAACGGTTAGGACACCCAGCTAGTCAGTGTTATAACCTTAGTTATACCAAGTAGGATAGCTTAACAATAGAAAAGTACAGTACACTACCCTTTACCCAAGGCAGCTCTGTTTTGTTCTAGGAAAAGAGAAGTGAGAATCATCTAATTGATTTGCAAATATATCATTTGAGGCACCGATTTGGACAAATTCATCACACATGACTTTACTAAAAGGGTATGCACTTATGGATGAGAAATGTAAAGATGCTTCTTATACACAATGAGCTAATCCATCATAATCAATAAATGAATTAACCAAGTTCTTTGGGTTCACTCCACAGACCAGCACATTGTCCTCTGATCATGCTGTAGACGATGGAGAGCCAATGGAATCCATCCTGTAAACCGCCTCTGGTGTTTATTTCAACAACCTGGTCTATCAGTGATCATTTGTGCCACGTTTTATAAAGGTAACATTTTACTTAGAACAGACACACACACACACAACAAAGAGCAAAACATGAGAACTTACAGATTTCCAAATACTGCCGACTTAGTACATTTAATAGATACGTATCCTTATAATCCTGGATTAAATACTGAACATTTTTAGATTTTAACACAAAAGCTTGTTGTAGTTGCTATGTCCCGATTTTTAAGGGCTTCCCGGTCTCTACTTAGTGTCGTCCTCATAAGGCGCTGACCAGGTGGGCACTGTTCTCGCCCGCCTTTTGCAATAGAAAACGCCTGCGCTCTCTGCCTGCAGCCTTCACAGCCACGGTCCTCGCCAGGACACTGTGTTCCACCTGCGGCAGAACCACCTTGTCTCAGGCTGAAGTCCATTATGTAAGGCAAACCTGACGGTGGACCTGAAGATGGCTTTTACATATCTGACATCAGTTAAAAATACACGAGGGCACTAGCTGGGGTAGCTCAGTGTTTCGTTTTATGTTGCTTGTTTGTTTTTAGTGTTGTCTGGTGTGCAAACGGCCAGCAGTTCAATTCCTGGTCAGGGCACATGCCCAAGTTGCAGGCTCCGTCCCTGGATGGGATGCCCTCGGGAGGCAGCTGAGCAATCAGTGTTTTTCTCTCCCCCCCTCTCCCTTCCTCTCTCTCTAAAGCAAATACAAACATATTTTAAAAATACACTATGTACTGCTGAAATTCGATGATAAAATAATCAATAGACTACTCATTACTTCTTATTTACTAACATGATTACCATAGACTTATATGCATATTGCAAAACGTTTAAAATATGTGATACTTTGTAGGATAACTAATATGCATTTTGCCAAAGACATACCATGATATATGCATAATAGATAGACAGAGCATAAAGAATCAGAATCAGAATGGAATGGAAATGGTTTTGACATACTGCAGGAATGGATGGGTGCAACAACAGAGGCAAAAGCAATCAGGATCTCTTAGATTCAAATAATCCTATCTAATAAAAGAGTAATATGCAAATTGACCATACCTTGGATCAAGCCATGCCCACTGGCCATGCTCATCAGCCAATCAGGATCTAGGGCAGAGCCAGCCAGGGCTATGGCTGGGGCTGGGGGGTCGGAACCAAGATGG
Source organism: Antrozous pallidus (assembly GCA_027563665.1). Taxonomy (NCBI): domain Eukaryota; kingdom Metazoa; phylum Chordata; class Mammalia; order Chiroptera; family Vespertilionidae; genus Antrozous; species Antrozous pallidus. Next base: position 92,566,247 of record CM050519.1, read on the forward strand.
TGGTGGTGAGTGTGTGGCCCCCTGGGCTAAGGCGGGGTAGGTGCAGTAGGTGGAGTGGAGGGGGGGCAGAGCCAAGGCGGCAAGTGCCCCGCCCCCAGGCAATTGCCAGTGGATGGGGCTAAGCCAAGCAGGACAATTGCTGGGCAGGCTGGAGGTGAGCAGTCAGTAGGACATCCCCTGAGGGCTCCCAGTATGTGTGAGGGGGCAGGTTGGGCTGAGAGATCACCCACTCCCAGTGCACAAATTTTGTGCACCAGGCGCCTAGTAAGATATAAGCACAGGAGAATCACTTAAGAGGACAAATCACATATGTTTCAGGAAGTTGACAGTTCGGTTTTTCATGAAGTTTTAAGGAAAACTTTGTTGTCAAATTAAGCTACATTCAAAGAAATGGGGTGTCTGGGAGGATAAGGGGCCACCTCTGCTGTTCCTCAAGCAGGGCCTTTGCATTTAATGTTTCTTCCTCAAATACCTTTTCTCAGATACTTCCTAGTTTACTGCTTACATGAGTAGCATCTCTGCTTTAGGCTCCTGCTATGGTGGAATTCTCTCCTGCCAGCCTTACACAAAATAGTACCCGAACTCCCCTCTATCTCCTGCTTCCTTTTCCACTAATCTCTCTCCTTGCAACGTGTTTGTTTATTACTTTATCTTGCCTCTATGATAAGTAATCATCTGTGATCCAGACATCTGTTCAATTCAGTGCCTGGAAAAGTGACACGACCCATAGCTGATTCTTAATAAAAATATGAATCAAATGAATTTAAGGCCAAGATAAAGTGGCAACATCATGCTCGATTGCATTCTCCATTCAGCTACTGAGTCAGCACATGATAGCTTAAACATTAAATTTAAAAATGTGATCACATTAAAGAAGACATCTTCATAAAGCAAAAAAAATGTAATTAAAATGCAACATGGTGTGGAATTAGGGAGCAGAGCCAATGGGAACATTCAGCCTGTGGAATCATGGGAATGAGTCACACTCCATGTGTATCCCAGGCCAGAGGAGTCAGTACAGCACCAAAGTTGTAGAACCTCGTAATGAACTGGGGATCTAGGGATTTAGTTGGAGACAGATATATTTAGAATTGGCACAAAAAGGCTTGGTACGTAAAAGGAGAAATAAGTCAATTAGATCTCATAGCAATAATACAATTTGGCCCAATGAAAGACTCTGTGAAAAGGTGGAAAATTAAACCACAGACTGATAGGAACTACTTGCTAACCAAATATCTGACAAACTATTCTAACACTCAACAGTGGAAAAAATCCAATTATAAATGGCAAATTAAAACCCAATTACACACAGTAAAAATGGGGAATAACTGTTTAATGAGTAAGCATTTCTATTTGGAATGATAGAAATGTTTTTAAACTACATAACTGGTGACTGGACAATAATGTGAATGTAGGAGATGCTATGGAATTGTACACTTTAAAATGGTTATTTATGTTACTAGAGGCCTGGTGCATGGATTCGTGCACCTGTGGGATTCCTTGGTCTGGCCTCTGAGGATTGGGCTGAAACTAGCTCTCCAACATCCTCTGAGGGGTCCCAGATTCTCGAGTGATGCACCCCAGAATCGAGCTCCCTCCTCTCTGGTTCCAGGTGTGTCACTGGAGAACCACAGCTGCCAAATCACCGCAGGTTGGCAGCTCCTGCATTGAGCATCTTGCCCCCTGGTGGTCAGTGCACATGATAGCTACCAGTCGAATGGTCAGACAATTGGTTAGGCTTTTATATAGAGAGATGTGACTTTCACATCAATAATTGCTTAGAATAAAAATTTTATAAACGAAAAATACCAGAACTGAGAGTGTACTGAAGAGGATATAAAGACAACAATTTAGCTTTGTAAAGGATGTTAGGCAATATTAGCTAAGGAACTACAAATGAAAATCACAAGGAATTATCATATACCTATCAGAATATCTAAAAGAATAGTAACAACACCAAGTGCTGACAAACGGGTGGAAATCTTGATAACTCATACACTTGGGGTAGTGAACACACAGTACAACATACAGATTATAAATTATAGAATTGCACACTTGAAACATATATAATTTTATTAATCAATGCCACCTCAATAAACTTAATTATTTTTGTTGTAGTTACTAGTAATCCTCACCTAAGGATATGTTTTCCCATTGGTTTTTTAGAGCATGTAGAAGGTAAGGGGAGAGAGAGAAACATCTATGTGGGAGAGATATATCAATTAGTTGCCTCCTGCCCTCTCTGAACTAGGGCCAGAGTTAATCTGCAACCCAGGTACATGCCCTTGTCAGGGAATCAAACCTCAGACCCTTCAATGTGCAGGCCTACACTCTGCCCCTGAGCTGCACAAGCCATGGCCAATCAATGTGTTAAGTATGAGGGCACAGAAACAATTAGGAAGGGAATATGAAGTGTTGACTAAAATGTTAGACTATTACAAGGTTAGTTACACTGTTAAATGCTATATTGTGTGACTCTAAAATATGTTGGTAAGAGAATGCATTAAAGAATCCCAAAAGGTTATGGAAGTAAAGATAAAATAATTTAGACGTAGAGGAAGAGTTTCCTCTAAACATAGTTGTGTATCATTTATCTCCTTTCTTACTCTTCAGAGCAGTGGCTGTACCGAGCGAGGAGCACTTCACCAGAGTTCAGGGCGTTTGCTTATGTTTCATAGCTGGCAGCTGATATGGTCATAAATTTTAGGCACATGGAATATGGGACCTTGTTGCATATTACAAACTGTCACTTAACAGCCTTGACAGATGGCCCCAGCCTAAGACTTGATAATAGGGGCAAGTGAAATCTTTGCTTCACTCCAAAAAAACTAAGACATGCTATATAAATCATTCTACCTGTGGATTTTTCAAGTTTTTAAAGGCCAAGGCAAAGTAATTAAGAAAAAAGTGTGAACAGCTGGCCTGCACGGCTCAGTGGTTGAGCTTAAACCTGCGAACCAGAAGGCCACAGTTTCCTTCGCAGTCAGCACGCATGCCCAGTGTGGGGTGTGCAGGAGGCAGCCAATCCATTAGTCTCTCTCATCACTGATGTTTCTATCTCTCTCTTCCTCTCCCTTCCTCTCTGAAATCAATAAAAATATATTTTTAAAAAGAAAGATGTGTGAACAAAGGAATAAACACAGGAAATACTACTATGTAACTACAAATCCATTGCTGACTGGGGGACACGTTTCATTAGTTCAGTATCTTCATGTACATGCGCTGCCACTAATCAATAACACGGTTCGGTAGAAGTCCAGGTATTAATGCCATCTTCTTTTACTTCTATAAAAAATCACAGCAGCGTCCCCAGTAGATTTTCTGAGAACCCCTCAGGGACTCCTCTCTCCCTACATCACTAACTGCCCCTCCTTAGTGATTCCAACCAGCTTGAACTTGAGTTCCAGTGTATCCTGTGTCCAACAGGCTGCTACTTCCCACTCCCCACTGACCTTAGCGGAAACAGGGACAACTGTCTGGGCTCTCTTTTGTCAGCCCACTCACACACACACTCACACCAACACACACACACACACACACACACAAAGACACACGGACACACCCACACTCAGAGACACATACACACACACTCACACACACACTCACACCAACACACACACACACACACACACACACAAAGACACACGGACACACATACTCACAGACACACACATTCACACACAGACACACACACAAACACACACACACTCACAGACGCACACAGAGACACACACAGAAACACACACTCTCACACACACACATAGGCACACACACAAGCACACACACTCACAGACACACAAACACACACAGACACACACAGAGACACACACACTCACACACATTCAGACACACACACTCACAGGCACACAAACACACACAGACACACACAGAGATACACACACAGGCACACACACACTCACACACTCAGACACAGGCACACACACTCACAGACACACAAACACAGACACACACAGAGACACACACACACACGCACATACATACAGCAAATTATTCTTCAGCACACACTGATAAGGATTGTTCTCTTTTGTCTACCCACCAATAGCAGTGATAGTTAGTACTGCGTTTTGCCAATTCTGATGGGAGTTTTCTAATTTTATCTTATTCAATCTCTCAACATTACTCCAGAGTTGACTGCCTCCTCCTGCTGATACACACAGCTGGTTACCGAGAGCCTGAATTCTTCATTTTTCTTTAAATTTTTGCTGTATCTCTCCATTCATTTCTGGCCTTTCAATAAAATGTTCCTTTCTGAGAAGAAGCGTATTTTCCATTTACTCTCACTACATGTGTTATTTTCATCATAACATTAATCATGATATCTATACATTTATTGACTCATTATTTTATGTTACTCTTTCTGTCATTTTTCCATCACTGGTGGCAGACTTATGACTATGCATTTATTAGAATTAATTAAATAGCACAATTTAAAAGGGTTAATTTTTATACATCAAAAAAAGCCAACTTAACAAAATAGTCATGTGAAACAATTAAAATAATAGATAATAGAGGATGAACCAGGATATACTGGCTTCTGTTTATAGGCACAGAAAAAATTATAAAGCATGTATAAGTTGACTATTGGTAAATATTCCTCTAATCAGTATACTTTCTCACAGCATGTATGAGCAATTGTTTCAGATATAATGAATTCAATTATAATGCTATATATAATACTAGAGGCCTGGTGCACAAAATTCATGCACAGGGGGTGGGGGATGTCCCTTAGCCCAGCCTACATCCTCTCCAATCTGGGACCCGTCGAGGGCAGTCAGACATCCTTCTCACAATCCAGGACTGCTGTCTCCAAACTGCTCACCTGCCTGCCTCTCTGATTGCCCCTAACCGCTTCTGCCTGCCAGCCTGATCACCCACTAACCACTACCCTGCCAGCCTAACTGATGTCTAACTGCTCCCCTGTCAGCCTGTTTGCCCCCAACTGCCTTCCCTTGCAGGCCTGGTCCCTCACAACTGCCCTCCCCTGCTGGCCTGATGGCCCACAACTGCCCTTCCTTGCAGGGCCTGGAACCTCCCAACAGCCCTCCCCTGCTGGCCATCTTGTGGTGGCCATCTTGTGTCCACATGGGGGCAGGATCTTTGACCACATGGGGGCAGCCCTCTTGTGTGTTGGAGTGATGGTCAATCTGCAAATTACTCTTTTATTAGGATAGAGGCCTGGTGCATGGGTGGGGCCAGCTTGTTTGCCCTGAAGAGTGTCCCAGATCAGGGTGGGGGTTCCCTTGGTGTTTGGGGTGGCCTGAGCGAGGGGCCTGTGGAGGTTTGCAGGCCAGCCACACCCCCAGTGACCCAAGTGGGAACCCTGGTATCTCAGATTAATCTATGTCTACAATTGCAACTTTGTAGCCTAGAGTGGAGGCCTAGGCCTGCAAAGGAAGGCTGAAAGCTTGGCTTCCTCGGTTGCCAGGGAAACCCAAGCCTCTGTTCTCTCCAGCTCAGTGGCTGCTGCCATTTCTGTATCTTTTATAATTGAAACTTTGTAACATTGAGTGGAGGCCTAGGCAGGCAAAGGCAGGCGGAAACCTGGGCTTCCTCTGTTGCCGGGGAAACCCAAGCCTTCCTCCTGCTCTCAGTGGCGGCAGCCATCTTGGTTGGGGTTTATTTGTATAATCTGCTCCTGATTGTCTGGTGGGTGTGGCTGTGGTCGTGGCTTGTGGGTGTGGCAAAGGTATGGTCAAATTTGCATATTGCTCTTTTATTATATAGGATTACATATAATGTTGGTTGGTTGACACCCAACAGCCACATAAAGAAAAATATTCACATCACATTTTTCTCTAACTTTATGAATATGGGGCTAAATTAAAAGTTTCAGATTAATCTGATTTATATTTATAAATATTTGTTTTGATTACTTGTATGTTTTCTTAGTCTGATAATTCAGAATATATGTAGTAAATAAAAATAGTCAATGTAAATAGTTATGATAGAAAACATTTATTCTGTAGATTAAAATGCATCTTCATTAGTACTTAAAAATAATCTGGATTTATCAGAACAATTCCAATCAATGAAACTCATTCAAAGTTTTACCATAACCCATCATACATATTATATAGAGTCAAGTTCCTCAGAAGAATGAGATTATTCGATAATTAAGTTTGGTCCTTTACAATAGTATTTTTATTGCTTGAAAACATTTTCAATGAAGTACATTTTGTGGTATTTCCATAACCAGTTTCAGGGCGCATTTCCATTATACATAAAGATGTATCCATAACTCAGTGTTCAATTGGATAAGAGACCATGGGATGCCCTGTGTTTCAGTTGATGCCTCAAGGATCATAACAGAGCTTGCAAGTTTTCTGAATGGAGGGATAAAGACACATTTGTAGTACCTTAATCAATAAAAAGTACATAATAAAAAATGAACTTCTAGGGAAAGGCTTGATGAGAAGATGCTATCGGAAGGAGGTTTATAATGTAAAATTAAATGAAGAGACTTTCCATAGCAGGTAATTCTTTCATATAGAACTCCTTATGAAGTTGAATATTGGACATTATGCACAATTATCCTTTTAGCTATTAGTCTTATTTCCTTTGGACTAATCTTTGGAAACTCAGTTCGGGTTTTTCAACTGCACTTTCCCCAGAGGATGGAGCAAATTCTTTTTCATGACTTTAGCTCTGTCTCCACCATAGGACAGGAGGGCTCAAAAAATGCTTAGTGAGTGAATAAATAAGATAATAAATTACCTCAATACTCAAACTATTGGAAATTTCTGGTTTTACTGACTTTCTGGCTATTTGTCTTTTAGAGTAAATTTAAAATACCTATCCTGTTCTATTTAGTTATTTTTTCAGTATTTAACATTAAATGTAATATTAAATTTGAAAATATATTCCAAGCAACTACGGTGTATTGCTTGGTGGATTTTACAAGTGGGATATTCATTAGTGAGAGAACATACACAGTTAAAATGTAAACTAGTATAATCCAAGAACATATCTGTGAGGAAGTAAATAGAATTAATAATGAAAACCAATATAACTGTAGAAAAACAGGACTGGGGACAGTTCAGAAACATATCTAATCAGAAAGAGAGACAGAAAAAAATTAATTAAACACATTTTAGCATTTCTAGAGATTTCTATAAATCCACTACCATCCTTCTAGTAAACATCGCTATGTTTGGGGCTAATATTGACTCTAAAACACTGTTTTGTGAAACCGAAATCATACATTCTGAAAAATCCTAGTAAACAATTCCAAATAAGGGATTGAGTAAAGTAGATGAACCCATCTAACCATGACCTATTTTGGTACCCACATCTGTAAACCAAACATTTGCCTCTATGATTTTCATGCAGCAAACATTTTCAAATCTTTGACCCTTGAGATTACCGTCCTGTTTAGCATGCAGCTAAACTGCATTCAAATAGCATTTGCATACGGAGTATGATTGGTAGACTAAGCCTCCCGTTTCTGCTCTCAGAAGGACAAGCTCTGTGTTCACTTGTGAACTGACTGACTTCCTGCACTTTAAATACGAAAAATGTGGAAAACTCTCTTTGGGGGATTTATAAGAATCGTTTTGTCTTCACATGGCTGAATGATATGTAAATACAAAAACTTCTGTTTTCACTATCATTCTACTCTACGTGGCAGTTATATGCAGGTGTTGAACGATAAAACAGCAGTAAGCAACCCTGTGGATTTACCAGGTTTTAGAGTAACCAACACAAGAAGTCATATTTAATGTGGAAAGGATGGGACAGAAGTGGCTTGACCATCAATCAGATATTTTTAATATAATTGTAATCTTTAAATCTACAATCTGCATAGCAAATCAGTCACAGTTGGATATCCCTATGAAAACAGAGAAGTTTAAGTCATGATCCTGGCTTATTGCAAAATATGGTTTGACTTCCAGGGAATACCATACCTTACCTGTGGAATGGTAATTGAACAGCGTGATTTACATGAGTAAAGCAGAGAGATATTTCTTCAATAATTCAGTGGCTAGAGACATTAATTGAGTCTTGGTGATAGGGGAACTTTCCAATAGAAGGAAAACTAGTACTAAAATTGTATGAGACAGAGGGTAGGGCAAAGCACAAAGTTTAGATACAGAAGACCAGTGAAGATCTTGAAGAGCAGAAGGAGAACAGACACTTAGAAGTTTTGGAGCTATGTGAGTTTTTGAACAAAAGTAGGAAAGAGAGGTCAGCTGAAGCAATCATGTCTCATAACCTAAGGTCATGGTTTTTGAATTGTATTGTAAAGGCAGCCAAAATGTAGCCTATTTTCTTTTAGATTTTATAGGAGAATTTCAGAAACTGAGGTCATAAAAGCCATAGAAGATGAGGACAAAAGTCTTTGATATTATTCTGATAAATGATCTCTTTCCCCATCAAGCTCAGCAGTTATGCATGCAGGGATCAATTGGTCCAACATGGCCAGAGAATGTAGAGCATCTACCTAAAAAAGAGTAACATGCTAATTGACTGTAACTTTGTGACACCCACCAGCCAATCAGGAGTGAGTATGCAAATTAACCCCACAAGGATTGCAGTGATGCAGGCATTCCACACCACCCCAGCCTCTCTGGGCCTCTGGGCAGCATGGGAAGGTGGAAAGGCTGCTCTGGGCTGAAGTGGAAATTTGGCTGTGGCCAGAGAGAAGGTGGTGCCAACAGCCAGGGGAAGGAAGGCCCATTCTTGCATGAATCTTCATGCATCAGGCCTCTAGTAGTACAAATAAAAAATCAAGCAGATGACCTTCATGACCTGTAAGATGGACAGGTCTGGGAAACCGGCTTTGTGTTTGTCTGAGTGCTTCAGCTGGCTTGATAGCCATATTACTCAAATTTTGCTTTGTCAAGAAATATGAAAATTTTATCTACAATCTGTCATTCTATGCTCCAATATCCTCAACAGTCAGGTTAAAGGCTACAGAAAGTTCAAGCTGATGTTTTATTAGTATTTTATTAGGCAGTAGCAAAAATAAAGACCGGCCATTTTTATTTGTGTGTATATGTGTGCTGTGGAGTGAAGGTGGGAATGAGGTCTAATATTTTATCTTCATTTCATAAATTAAACTGCAATAAATTCCAATCATTTTGGCTAAAGGCAAAGACTTTTCCCATTTATAATAAGGTATTCAGTATAATCCTTACTGTTCAGGTAAATGGTAGATTCAATATTGATGAAGAGTTTATGGGAACAGGTAGGTTATAGCTGTTTATCTCTGTGTACATAAGTAATCATTTAAACAGCATATTGCATTCAAATAACATTTTCAAGTGGGATATCAGTTTGTGAGAGAACATACACAGCTAAAGTTTAAACTAATAATAACATTTTATTATTTTTTTCTGATAATAAGACTGGTAATAATAATACTGGTTAAAAATAATACCTGTTAATTTTTTATAATACTGACTAATATTTTTATGTGCTTACTATATGCCAGAAATACACTAATTACTGTTCTTTTTAATTTAAAAGTACTCTCTCTTTAGCTCCATTCTATATAATAAAAGGCTAATATGCAAATTGACCCCTCAACTGGGAGTTTGACTGGGAGTTCAACCAGGGGGCAGGGCTGGCCGGCCAACTGCCTGTGGCCTGACCAATTGGCCCCTATCAGGGCAGGCTGGCTGAACTCCACCTGTGCATGAATTCATGCACTGTGCCTCCAGTAAATATATATATGAAGGTAGTTTTCAATTGGTTGTTTATAAATATATATATATGTATATGTATATGTATATCAAAAACATGGAAGTTGAGTAATTTTGCCAAGGTGCAAGTGTAGGGTATATGGAGCCATATTTTCTACCCAGAGTTAGGACTCTCAAGGATACAACACTGGCTCTCAGTCCAGACTACAATATTTCTTAAATCATTATATTCATAAGACCATGTGAATCATCTGCAGGGTGTTCATTTGTGACACATAAATAAGATAATTAAAATTAAATGCTATCTGGGAATGAGTGGGCTGATAGATACAGGGAAATAAGGAGCACACCAAATATATATTTTTTACAGATGAATTTCAAATACTAGCATGTATAAACTTTAATACAAAACATTATTCAATCTCATCATCATGTTTCAGTCAACAATGCCTCATCAACCATTACAAGTCTTCTCAAAAATATAGTAGTGTTGACTTCCACTCTTCTTCTGAGTGCAACTTACCTCTGCAGGAGAGGGTGTGCCTCGTAACTTATGGCTGTCAGCCTGCATTGAAAATGTTTTGAGGAATGTAGACAAACATTTCCATTTTCAGCAATAACTTGCGCTGAACTTGGGGAAAACCCTTCCCTTTCTTGGTCCTCAGCTGTTTGAGATGTAAATGTGGACCATATGAACCATAGCTATTTCTAGCTTTAAATCTACTGCTTATAATATGTTTTATTATTTTTTTAATGTTTCTCATTTTTATTGATTTCAGAGGGGAAGAGGGAGGAAGAGAGAGAGATAGAAACATCAAAGATAAGAGAGAATCATTGATCAGCTGCCTCCTGCACGCTCCACATTGGGGACTGAGCCCACAACCCAGGCCTGTGGTGCCCTGACCTGGAATGAAACCATGACCTCTTGGCTTACAGGTCAAAGTTCAAGCACTCAGCCACACTGGCTGGGCAAGGCCAGGATTCTTGACAGGGTTTCCAGAGCCAGGTGCCATCCTGTGTATCATTCCCAACCTACATCCTGTTCCCAGTCTGCACAGGCCTTTGCTCCTTCCTTGAAAAGGCCCCTCCTCCAGCTTTGTACCTGTTGCTCCCTCTGCTTGGAGAGCCCTGTTCTGCTCCGACCCAGGGCAGCTCAGAGGGTTCCGGTGTCTCCCTTATTCGCTCTGGTCAAGAGTCCTGCAGAGCGCTTTCCCTGGTGCCCTGCCACTCTTCCCCAGGACTCTGCATTTCTCTTTGATAACAGTGCAGCAAGTATAATCACTTAATTGGCAATTAGGAGCATAACCTCAAGATTCTAAAAATAGCATGTAATGGATCTGCTGAGTTCACTCCTATATCTTCAGTGGTTAGTACTGTTTGCATGCAGGAGGCACTCAAGCATATTTATTACAAAATAAAATAAGTAAAATAAAAGGAATTATTTAATGAAAAAAATAATTTTCCCAGAATTCTTTATATGAGCAATGTTTCTTACAAAGCAATATTCCCTTTCTTATATATTTGCCCCATTTAATGTTAAATGGAAGCAGTCATCGAGAGAGTTCCACTCATATCCGTATCATTTCTAAAGAACCCTTTAGCAGAAATGTTGTCTAGCTCCCTTCACTGCTAAAGCTCCACAAATCTCCTATTCCTGTGACAGAGCAAAGACATTGCCGGTGCTCAAATAAGCACCTTATTTGCCGACAAGTGAGTGTTGAAGTAATTTTTAAAAGCACCTAGTCTCAAAACATTTTCTTTAAAAGGTTTTTTAATGAATACAGCCAATCACCAAGTACCTGTATATTACAAAAAAAAAAAAAAAAGGAAAGGAAAAGAAATTTAGAAACAGTGCCTTAGTGAATGTTAGAAGAAAAAAATAGATTCGGAGATAGGGAAGCGTCAATCAGACTGTCAAACCTCAGTGGGAAGGTAGGGGAGGGTGGGGGTAAGGGGGAGAGATCAACCAAAGGACTTATATGCATGCATATGGGCCTAACCAATGGACACAGACAACAGGGGGGTGAGGGCATGAGTGGGGGAGGTTGGGAAGGTAATTGGGGGATGAGGACAAATATGTAATACCTTAATCAATAAAGAAATTTTTTAAAAAGAAAAAAAAAGAAACTAATATTTCTCACCTCTTTTGTAGTGGAGAGCTGGGTGTCTCATGTCACCCTCACACATGACAGAACTAGTACAGCTCCCCTAATTTTCACTTCTGTGTAAAAATCCACAAGACTCATTTTCATTTGGATGTCCACTGCGAAGTTTGCCAATGTGTAAATTAACAAGGTTCTAGTGCATGCATTTCCTTCCTCCTCAAATCCACATACATTTCCTTCCTTTTTTAAGAGTTAAATATGCACAATGCGTGGTTTTCATTCCCTGGAGCTCGGTATCACATCATCAAAGGGGGATGTATGCAAGGAACTAGGCTCAGAGTCCCAGTGAGTCATCAGGCCCTGAGCTATGTCATCACTGCTCACAGGTGAGCTGGTTCGAGGCAGCCCCCCCCTCTCCGCCCCCCACCCACATCTGGATGTTCCACTGTGATTACCATCTCCGCATCTTGTCTGATCTGGGTATTTCTGAAGACAGGGGTGGGGGGTTAAGGGCATCGGGAAGGTGGGGGGATCGGTGGAGGAGAGCTATGGGTGAAAAAAAAAAAGAGAAACACCTGCAATAATCTGAACAATATTTATTTAAAAATAAAATGAAGAAGAAAAAAAGGAAAAGTCACCTCTACTAATGGCTGTTGGATAAGGTGACTTCTTTTTCCCAGACTTTGCCTTGCTTTGTCCAGCTTTGTGTTACTCCCTTCTGACTGTGACATACTGGTCCAAATGGGGGGAAATGAGCTCTTTTGATTTTATTTTATTAATTTTTTTTAAAAATATGTGAATAGATTTCAGAGGGGAAGGGATGGGGGAGAGAGATAGAATCATTGATTGGCCACCTCCCACATGTCCCCCTCTGGGGAGCCAGCCAGAAACTGGGGCCTATACCCTGCCCAGGTTTCGAACCAGGGCATCCTGGTACATAGGTCAACACTCAGTCTCTGAGTCACACCAGCCAGGCTCTCTTGGTTTTACATGTAAGCATCCCGTAATCTCATTCTCTCCTTCCCTCTTCTTTCTCTTTCCCTGTTCATGAACTGTTGGAATCTTGAGATACTTTCCCACTGGATGACACCAAGCTGTATTTCCCACAGAGATCATCCTCACCCATAAGACAGCCCTCTAATCAGGCATATTCAAAATCAGAGGAGAAACAGGAAGTGGAAGGTCAGAGGCAGTGTTCAGAGTGAGCACTCGGGTTGTGCCCAGGCTGCGGGCATCTAGGGGCCAAGCAGTGGCGATGGTCAAGGGCACACAATCGCTGTTTGATTAGAACGTCTGCCATTTCCACTCAGAGCAGGAAATTCTACCTGGAGTACTTCCTCCTCACGGCTTTCCCAACGGAACAGCCAACCTCTGTCGGACGTTTCAAGCAGAGAGACATGTCAGTAGCGTTGATATCAAGTCTGTGTGCTCTCCCCATTGAAGGAGATGTTCTCCCCGTGTTCTCTCGGATCTGACCTTGTTTGAGAGGATGCATGTCAAAGACACAGAAAACTTCCCAGCTCACTGAGAAACACATTGGGTTAGAACGTTGATTAATGATTTTGAGATAACAGAATATAGGTGTCAGCCTGATCTGTCACCTCGTTCAAGGATACTGTAAAGTGTTCTAGCTATAAGCAAAAAATAGGCATTTGTTTGAAAACAAAGAATTTCATGTCTATGATTTTCAGTGTTACATCCCAGATATGAGTGAAATCATATGGTTCTTAGCTTTTTCTGACTGACTTATTTCGCTGTGCATGATATTCTCAAGGTCCATCCGTGTTGTCACAATTGGCAGCATGTCAACTTTTATTATGACTGAGGAGTATTCCATAGTATATTTGTACTGCATCATTTTCCTAAAAGCGAGCAAAAGGAAAGAAAACAAAACACAGCTAGGTGCCCATGTTTACCTGTCCTAACACCGACCCAGTTCTGAAAGTATAGGTTCAGCCCTGATTGGAGTAAATAACAGGTAGGAGATCCATAGAAACCAGAGGAGGTCCATCAGGGAGAATGAGCAATAGATTTGATGGAGATGAGATCAGCCATACTTTCACAACAGGATTAGATAGACAAAGTCTGGGGAGGAGCCTGGGCATCTCCCCTTTACTACTTCGCCATGGACGAGGGTACCACATCCACGAGAAATGAAGATGTGACTCATGAGCGTCTGAAGAAGGAGCTCTCGTGGATTGGACTATGTCCCCAGACTCCCATCCAAAGGTCTCCTCATGCCCTAACTCCCCGGCCTTCTAATGTGCCTTACATGGATACAGTGTCATTGCAGATGGAGTCAAGCTATCTTGGAGTCATACTAGGTTCGAATGGGCCCTAAATTCAATGACTGCTGCTCTAAGGAGAGGACCCACAGAGACGCGCACACGGAACAGGCGGTCTGAAGTCAGAGGCGGAGATTGGAGTGATGTCTGTGTAGCAGGGAATGCCACCGACTGCTAGGAGCCAATCAAGAGCTAAGAAGAGGCAAATAATTCTTTCCTGGGATCATGGGCGTGAACCATGGAGTCACTAATGCCTGGATTTTGAACTTCTACCTTTCATAATTATGAAGAAACAGACTTTTATGGCTTTAAACGACCCAGGGTGTGATACTGTGTTATGGCAGCTCATAAAATGGAACATGGATTTTCTGTAAGAATTCTTAGCTACACTAATGAGATTTTGCTAACAGGTAGACAAAGATAGACGTTACTGACAGTGTCTGTACTTTTGACTAAAACCAACCTGGAGTAAGAGCATCTCCCATCTCATTCATTTCAGCTATAAGCCTATGGATTATAATTTTACATCTATAACACAATACTAAACAGTTCATTCTGATTTTTCTCAGGCAGAAATAATCTATGCTTAAGATTAATAAATTTTACTGTTAAAATCTTAATTACAACTGTCAGTCATTATCATTCAATATATAGTTTATGTTTAAATAAATATAATTTCCTTCTTTAATTAAAAATTTTAGAGTCGTGTTTCTGTTAGGATAAAAGATTATTATCTCACCTTCCAAAACACAAATATAAAGAGAAAAAAGAATTCCTCCTTGAAGTTTCTTTAAAAATATATGTTTCTTTATTGATTTCAGAGAGAAAGGGAAAAGGAGAGAGAGACAGAAACATCAATGATGAGAGAGAGTCAGAATCATTGATTGGCTGCCTCCTACACACCCTCTACTGGGGATCGAGCCTGCAACCTAGGCATGTGCCCTTGGCCAAAATCGAACCTGAGACCCTTCAGTCTGCAGGTTGATGCTCTATCCACTGAGCCAAGTCGGCTAGGTCTCTCCTTGTAGTTTCATCCAAGTGCAAAAATAAATCTCTGGTTGTATTTCTCTGGTTACCTAAGTCCTAGAATTGAAGTAATGTATGGAAATTCACGACAACAGTTAATGTCCCAGGATGAAACTAAAAATTCCAAAATATTAGGTAAAGTTGTATGTAAGGCAAAGATAATTATAAGTGCAAATACTTTAAAATTAAATATGAATGACTTTAGAATTATCCACTGTACTCAGTCCTTTAGTGAGGAATTCCCTTAATAAGAATTCTACTTAATGAGGAGTTGATGATACTTTATGAAGAGATTTTTTTTCCTTTACCCTATTTACCAATTCCAGAACAGTCTACTATCAGCTATTTCAAATTTAAAAATGTATTGACACAGAGAAATATATTTGTGTTTACATAATATATGATTGCTTTCACTAGCATCTTCATGAAAATTATTTTTACGTAACTCTGTCATCAACTTTGATATCATTAAAGATTTTTCACTGGGAATCTTTTTGATGAGGCAAAATTCAATCTAACAACAATAAAACATAATCCACTAGCAAATGTTTCTTTAAATTTTTATGATGAGCTTTTAGTCAACTCAATATAAAATTATATTTTTGTGATTAGCTAAAACTAGCAAGTGATTTGAGGGTACTATCTTAAATCACAAAGACATAATATAATGTGCCTCAGCTATATTTCTATACTTAACCAAATCTTAATAGATCTAGAATTCATTTTATCTTCTTTTCTTATCAATTGAATCTCTTTTTGTGTTTACTAGATGGAGAATAAAAGTCCATTTAAGTTTCATTGACTATCAAAGATGCTTTTGGTTTGAAATCCATTTTAAATGGAAAATATAAGCCTCAGCGATTCACTGGTATGTAACAAAAAGCTTGGAAATAAGAATATAATGTGACTTAACGGGATTTAGTATGTATGTAGCCAAAAACAACATAACGCATGTATAACAATAAAATGTTTCTATAGCACACTGCAGTATTCAGACAAGTTTTCAGAAATCCCATGCTAGCTTATTGAGACTGCATTTCTTAGACACACAACACACTGATGTATGTCATCCCTGAGAACTTGCAAGACCTATTCTTTAATCTCCAGATCACAGTTAAAAGCAAACTCTGGAAATATGGGTGATAATGCGGCAGACAGCACTGTACCAAGAGATCTGATGAATGAATCATGAGAAAAACAGTCACACCGCAGTCAAAGTTCTGCAATTCTAGGGCACACATCTGAAGGGCTAATGCAATCCAGTCATTCTGTGCTTCATTTATATACAAGTCTGTTTCTATCTTTCATCTTCTAATTTCAGGAAATTAGATGTAAAACTACCCTCGTTCCTTTTAGGTACAGAAAGATCAAAAGAATAAAAATTTCATCCACAAAGCTAATTGCATTGTCAAATGACCTCATGCATAATGAATCATTAAAATGATCTATTCTATAATAAGTGTATGCTGATAAAGGTTAAAATAGCTTTAAGATGTGGGAAAAAATTGCCAACTTTGACATTATGGGATACTATTTGTTTCATAAATTTTATGTAAAGAGAGTGTTTATGTTTTTGTGCTGGAAAAGAAAATCTCTTAGACATACACTCAGATGGACATGAGACAAACTTCCGTAACACTGTCAACATTGACCTTGGG
Organism: Antrozous pallidus; assembly: GCA_027563665.1. Taxonomy (NCBI): domain Eukaryota; kingdom Metazoa; phylum Chordata; class Mammalia; order Chiroptera; family Vespertilionidae; genus Antrozous; species Antrozous pallidus. Next base: position 92,582,986 of record CM050519.1, read on the forward strand.
TAATTAGGTCTGACAGATCACTGATCTTTAATTACAGTTGCTCAACTCCCAAGGAATCAAGTATCAAGCAGGAAAATTCTTATAATTTCCTTTTATGTTTCCAACAAAGACTTCCCCATCATCAGCTTTTGTTTTTCTTTTTCTCAATTTAATCTTTATTGTTCAGTTTATTAATTACATTGTCCCCCCCTTTTTTTCCCACTATAGCTCCCCTCCCCCCAGACCAATGCCACCCTCTGCCCTCACCTTCCCGTTACTGTCCTCTCCCATAGGTGCATGATTTTTGTCCAGTCTCTTACTGCACCTCCCATACCTCTTTCCTCTCCAAGAATTGTCACTCCATTCCCTCTCTATGTCCGTGATTCTCTTATGTTCACCAGTATATCCTGTTCATCAGATTTTTAATTCACTTGATTTTTATATTCATTTGTTGATAGATGAGTATTTGTTGTTTATAATTTTTATTTTTACCTTTTCCTTCTTCCTCTTCTTAAAGAATATCTTTCAGCATTTCATATAATATTGGTTTGGCGGTGATGAACTCCTTTAGCTTTTTCTTATCTGCAAAGTACTTTATCTGACCTTCAATTCTGAATGATAGCTTTGCTGGGTAGAGTAATCTTGGTTGTAGATTCTTGCTATTCATCACTTTGAAAATTTCTTGCTACTCCCGTCTGGCCTGCATCGTTTCTGTTGAGAAATCCGCTGACAATCGTATGGGTGCTCCCTTACTTTTCTCTTGCTGCTTTTAATATTCTCTCTTTATCTTTTGCTCTTGGCATTTTAATTATGATGTGTCTTGGTATGGATTTATCTGTGCCTGCCTGTATAAATTAATGTTACATTTAAGGTCACCAGCTTACACTGTGTTAAATTGGGATACAGCCATTTCATCCTGAGAAGCAGAGATAGGAATGAGTTCTGGGTTGCACGTACCATAAAGAGGAATAAAGTTCAAACAGAACAAGATCAAGTTCATTTTAACCCAGGAGATCATGCTGACTTCCATGAAAGCAAAATTATGTTTATGATAAGACCACAAGATAAAGAGGAGATACTCCCATATAATAAAAGGCTAATATGCAAATTGAACTGCAGAATGACCACCAGGGGGCAAACTCTCAAACAGGAGCTGCTCCCTGGTGGTCAATACCCTGAGCTACTCACGGCTGGCGAGCGCAGTGGTGGTGGTGGGAGTCTCTCCTGCCTCCGCAGCAGCACTAAGGATATCTGAGTGCTGCTGGACTACAAGAGGGTGTGGAGCTGAGGGACATCTCCTCCCCGAGTGCATGAATTTCGTGCACCTGGCCTCTCGGGGATATTATAAGAAATGCAGACCATGAAGAGAAGAGTATGGGTGAATCAATTGTCAGTCACGCAACGTAGGTGAGCGACATGCAGAAACTGTCTAACAATCACACGTCATCTGCTCAGAATGAGGACCTGCAATTGTTCGCATCTATTTTCCAATCGAAGAGATTCCTGAAAATGATAAAACAGGATTGCTGCTACTATTCTGCCCTGACTCAGAAAGTACACAGTGATCATGCTAATAACATGGTTTTGATGTGTGTTTCTCAAGCTTATTCTCAAATAGGAAGGTCATTCGATTAATGGCGGCCTTAACTAAGGAAGCAACAGACCAGGGCACAGGAAACCTCTGACACCTCTGGGTTTTGTGGACAGACACAGGCAGGCATTCGGTGCATCAGGAGAGGGACCGTCTGGTGATGGTCTCTAATCTGAGAGATGTCTCAAGTGGCCAGAGACAAAGAAAACCTCACCTTCAAGGGCCAAAGAACAGAGGGTGCCTAAGAAACATTCCGGGGAATGTAATTTTTATTTTTTATTTATTAATGGATTTTGAGAGAGGGAAACACAGACTGTGTTGTTCTACTCACTTATGCATTCATTGGTTGATTCTTCTCTGTGCCCTGGATGGAGCCCACAACCTTAGCATATGGGGATGATGCTCTAACCAACTGAGCTAGCTGGCCAGGTTGGGTAAAATAATTTTAACTAAAAAATTAGAGGGACCACTCCATTTAGATTATCTCTGACAAGTCGGTTAATGTTGTCCCAATTTGGGAATAATTTTACCACTAAGACAATATCTATAATAAATTCGTAGGCTACCCTACTAATATAGTACATTTTAACTATACTATGCAGGTCTTAATATACTACATTACAAATTAATGAGCTATTTTTAAAACCACAAAAACAAACAAATAACAAAGCTGATGCTTAAGTTAGAGCCTGTGGACTAAGGAGAAAGGCCCAACAGTTCTAGTGTGATCCTCATCTTTTGCTATCTCCTCTTTACCCCCGTCCACTGCATCACCTTTGCCTCATTATTCTTGCCAATGTCCTATCACCTGCTTTTCTCCTGGAATAGCTTCACCATCCTCAAATGTAGACCAGCCACTCTGTGAAGCCAAGCAAGTCCACAACTTCATTTTCCAGGGCAGTCAGTGTAATGCATTGTGATTTATCTTCTGTATGATTCTGTCTTCCGCTCAATTTCAAGATTTTTCAGATAGTGTATCTCCTGAAATCTCTAGCACTGGCATTGATAATGCCTCCCGACTACTTTGACCCTTGCATGAATGCCCAGTAAATATCCAACTTGTAATCAGGAAGATACATCTTTATGTAGCTTAATGATAATAAAAAAAAACTTTCAAGATGGATTTAAAATGTTAGAGACTGATAAAAACAGACTCATGTAATGTTTTTAAATATTGTACTAATTTTTAAAAAATATATATTGATTTTTATACAGAGAAGAAGGGAGAGGGACAGAAAGCTAGAAACAGCGATGAGAGAGAAACATTGATCAGCTGCCTCCTATACACCCCCTATTGGGGATGTGCCTATAACCAAGGTACAAGCCCTTGACCAGAATCGAACACAGGAACCTTCAGTCTGCAGGTCGACGCTGTATCCACTGAGCCAAACAGGTTTTGGCTAAATGTTGTACTAATTTAAAAAAATCTTAAAATAAAATAATCTAGAGAATATGTTAAGTTTAAGAAATAGAAGATGAATGCATTCTAGAGATTTGCTGTACAACCTAGTGCACATCAGTGACAGTAGGGCTGTGGTGCACCTTGAGATTCGTTAAGAGGGCAGATGTTCTTGCCACACACAAACAAGGGGGAAAAGATATGAGGAAACTCTGGGAGATGTTAGTAGTGCCTGTCACCTTGATTGCAATAATGCTAGTATGGATGATTACATGCATCCAAACTCATCAAATTATACATATTAAGTATGGGCAGTTTTTTGTGTCTAAATTATACCTAAGGAAAGTTATTGTTCAAAAAGAGGGAAAACTCTTATGGAAAAGATACGTTAAGAACTGTGAATTTGTTATCGTATAATCCGAGGAGGACTCAGCTCGGTTGTAAATTTCATGTATAATCATGAATCCATCAACGCATCTCTCCAGGAACAAATCAGTCAGAGAGACGCTCCACATACAAGACGCCTTCTGGGCTAAGAGTCTCTAATCAATAATCTACACAGAATGGAAAAACTCTGTTCCGGGAAAATGAAGAAGAGCGGTTGGACTGAGACATGACACATTCTTTACCTCAAAAGACAAATTGGCAAGTGTAAATATCATATGGTAAGAAAAAAAGTCAACCTGATATCAAAGTTTTTAAAGTTTGTCTGGCATTTGCGTTAGGGATATAATACTATGTGAAAAAAGATCTAACACATTAGGCATCCTTACATCCTAGAGAGCATTGGTCTCGGTGAAACAAAGTTTTCAGTTCGTTATGATTCATATAAGAAGCATGGAAAATGTTTTGTTTCAGGCTGTTGTCTGTGAAAGATGGGAGACTGAGACAGCATTATCTTCAAATTGGCAGGCAAAACTGGAGAATACTTTGACAATGCTTTAAAAATAGATGACTGCATAGCCTTTAAAAATAATGGAACAGACTGAGGAATTTGAAAGGAAAGGCAGGGGTAAGGTGGATGGGTAGGGAGGGATTAACCAAAGAACTTCTAGGCATATATGCATAATCTATGGACGCAGGCAATAGTGTGATGGAGGTGCGGGGGCGGGGGGAGAGGAGTGGAGGCTCAATGCGGAAAAATGAGAGGACATCTATAATACTTTCAATACAAATAAATTTAAAAATGATAATAATACACTGTTGATTGATACATTGGAAAAATTAACAAAAGATAAATACATATTTACAAGGAGTCCAAGACAATTCGGGGCTTTGTTTTGTTTTGTTTTATACACTAATATTCATTGCAAGTAAAAATCATTAATTCTAAGAAATGTACAGAGGCAAAGAAGCATAGAACAGACTGTCAAACTACAGCGGGAAGGCAGGGGAGGGTGGGGAGTGGGGATGCTGCAAGAGATCAACCGAAGGACTTGTATGCATGCATAAAAGCATAACCAATGGATACAAGACACTGGAAGGAGGGCCGGTGAGGGCATGTGTTGAGGGGGTAAGGGAAGCCGGGGGGAGTCAATGGGGGGGAAAAGGAGACATATGTACTACTATTTGTAATACATTAAACAATAAAAAATAGAAATTTGTATTGGATATCTAATACCAGGAACCATTCTAGGAGCTGGAAATACAGCAGTGAAAAAAGTAGGAAAAATAACTTGCACTGTAATGTGCGGAGAAAAAGTTAAGGAGGCCAACAGGTACACTTCACAGGATGGTGGGATAGGGAAGTATGGGCAGCATAGAATCTTTCAAGAAGACTGCACTGACTCTAAAGCCAGACACACTGGGCAGAATAGAAACTTCAATACTTTCTAGCTGCCTAAAACTAGGGCAAGAGTCTTGAACTCCATCTGTCTTAGTTTCCTGGTAGATAAAATGGATATAATTAAGTACCTATCTGATAACACTGTTATGAGGAGAAAATGCATAATTAAATGAGTGCCTGGTGTATACTAAGTCCTCTATAGAAATGATTATTCATATTGTCTGTAAGTATCATAGTGCTGCTAAGTCTTGCAAATTATAAACAGTATTCAAGACTAATTGGAAAGATAACAAGATGTGGATATTTGCTTTAGGAGATATGTTTTCTATAATGAAATGCAAATAAGAGTATTCAAGGCTTTATCTATTGGCATGAAATTAATTAGAAAACAGATCAAAAGAGGAAAAATCCATAGTACAGTCAAGGAGTGACATTATTTGTCAATCTGACAGAATCAGGCTATTGAAAAAATGGGAACTAAAGAGGTTTGATTGATACCTTATGCTACAAAGACAATTTTATTACATAAACAATGATAAAAAACAAAACAAACCCATAAAATTACTAGAAAAATATCCTTATGTTTTTAAACCTGAAAATAGTATTTTAACAGTACAAAAGAATCTCCCCCAAAACCTCTCCGCAAAGTGGGAATAGAAGGGTCATACCTCAACCTGATAAAAGCCTTATATGACAAACCTATAACCACTATCATACTCAATGGGCAAATACTAAATTCATTTCCCCTAAGAACAGAAACAAGACAGGGATGCCCACTTTCACCACTCCTGTTTGATATAGTACTGGAAGTGCTACCCATAGCGATCAGACAACAAGAAAAAGTAAAAGGCGTCCACATTGGAAAAGAAGTAAAACTGTCCTTATTCACAGATGGCATGATACTATACATAGAAAATCCCAAAGAATCCATCAAAAAACTAATAGACCTGAGAAATGAATTTGGCAATGTAGCAGGATACAAAATGAACACACAGAAATCTATGGCTTTTTTTATACACCAATAAAGAACTCCCAGAAAGAAAAGCAACAACAACCAAACAATCCCATTTACCATCACTCCAAAAAAGTCAAGATACCTAGGGATAAACTTAACTAAGGACATAAAAGACCCGTACTTGGAAAACCACAGGGCATTGAAAAATAGAGGGGAGATATAAACAAATGAAAGAACGTACCAGGTTCATGGATTGAAATCAAGATCATTAAAATGTCCATACTACCAAAGCAATCTACAGATTCAATGCAATCCCGATTAAAATTCTAATGGCATATCTCAAATATCTAGAACAAACTCTCCAAAAATTCACTTGGAATAAAAAAAAAAAAGACCCTGAATAGCCACAGCAATCTTGAGAAAGAAGAATGAAGTTGGAGGGATCACAATACCAGATATCAAACTATATTACCAACCCACGGTTCTCAAAACTGCCTGGTACTGGCCTAAGAACAGACATATAGACCAATGGAACAGAACAGAGAACCCAGAAATTGACCCAAGCCATTATGCTCAATTAATATTTGACAAAGGAAGCAAGAGAACACAATGGCATCAAGATAGTCTCTTCAATAAATGGTACTGGTAAATTTGGTCAGATAAATGCAAAAAAAATGAAACTAGATCACCAACTTACACCATACATGAAAACACACTCAACATAGATAAAGGACTTAAATATAAGATGAGAAACCATAAAAATTCTACAAGACTCCATAGGCAGCAAAATAGCAGACATATGTCATAGCAATATTTTTATTGACACAGTTCCTAGGGCAATGGAAACTAAGGATAAAATAAACAAATGGGACTACATCAAAATAAAAAGCTTCTGCACCGCAAAAGAAACCATCAGCAAAACAATAAGAAAGCCCACTGCATGGAAAAACATATTTGCCAATGATATCAAGGATATGGGTTTAATCTCCAACAATCACAGGGAACTCACACAACTTAACAAAAGGAAGATAACCGATCCAATCAAAAAATGGGCAAAGAATCTAAATAGACACTTTTTGAAAGAGGACATACAGGAAGCCCAGAGACATATGAAAACATGCTCTAGTCATTAATCATCTAAGAGATGCAAATCAAAAATGACAATGCGGTACCATCTCACACCTGTCAGAACGGCTAACATCAACAAATCAACAAATGACAGGTGCTGGCGAGGATGCGGAGAAAAAGGAACCCTTGGGCACTGCTGCTGGGAATGCAGACTGTGCAGCCACTGTGGAGAGTAATATGGAGTTTCCTCAAAAAACTAAAAATCAGACTCCCATTTGACCCAGTGATCCCACTGGGAATATATCCCAAGAAACGAGAAACACGAATCAGAAAGGATATATTCACCCTATGTTCATAGCAGCACAATTCACCATAGCTAAGATTTGGAAACAGCATAAGTGCCCATCAGCAGATGAGTGGGTTAAAAAACAGGTTCATCTACATAATGGAATACTATGCTGTTATAAAAAACAAGGAACTTTTACCATTTGCAACAGCATGGATGGACCTAGAGAACATTATGCTAAGTGATTTAAGCCAACTGGAGAAAGATAAATATCACATGATCTCACTCATTTGTGGGATATAATGATCAACATAATTTGATGAAAAAGAATAGATCCAGAGACAAATGGCAGGTGAGGGTGGTTAGAGAGCAACCAAAGGACTTGTATGCATGCACATTAGCATAACCAATGGACACAGACACTGGAGGCTTGCCTGGGAGGAGAATGGCTGGAGGTTGGGGAAATACAGAATAACATACACAAATTGCTTAGGAAAGATGTATCATCCAGTAGAACAATGGGCAAAGGAAATGAACAATGATGCCACCAATTCATGAAAAAAAATTATTCTACCATCTTCTCTCCAAAGAACATCGAGGTAGGTAATCACACACAGATGCGCTACCCGTGTGGGCATCTGGGAGTCTAGTGGAGGAATAAGTTTGCCTGAGAAAAAAAATACATACATCTCAGATTGCAGGCACTGCCGAGGGTAAGAGGACCCGTCTCATGTCACCTCTCCCCCGAGTGGCACAGCTCAGAACCAAGTCCTTTGGCCCCTGGTTCCTCCCTGGGGAAAGTGAGAGTAAGTTAGGGCTCGCTTCCCCAGGTGTGTGGTGCTGTCAGCTCACTGCCTCCTTTCCCATCCAGAGGGCAGTGATGTGCCTTGTGCCTGGGGCCAGGGACCTGCAAGAGAACAGCAACCAGGGCTCTCGGAGGCATTTCTGTGCATCAACAAGAACAGACATGAAAGGGTGAACGAATTTATGGGAAGAAGCTACAATGACCATGGATGAAGAAGACAGTAATGAAGAAAATGCACATTCCACTTCTAGCCTACTAGACTGGCCTCAATGTAAGCGACCAACAGTCGCAAACTTCACACAGTGTGGCTGCGACTCAGTGGGCTGTTTGTCATGAGTATGCCATGTGGCCAGGAGCTCTGGGGCCCAGAAAGATGTCTGATGTGTAAGTCAACCGCAGCTATGTTGGCACCCTCGTGGTGTTTAGTGGACAGTGTGTTTTCTTCAGCCAGACTTTCCCGGTGAGCTAAGCAGTGAGCTCCTTGACACTCCGGCTACAGTGCCTTATCTTCTCATCATGCACTTTGTATGGAAGTGCCCAAAATAGTTTTAAGAAAAGAGAATGAAAATACTTGCAGAACGATATGAAAGGCAACATGCCTTACATACAGAGCAGTGTTAAAAATCATGAATGACACAAACATATATACATATACATATATATATACATATACATATATGTGTGTGTGTGTGTATATATATATATATATATATATATAGAGAGAGAGAGAGAGAGAGAGAGAGAGAGAGAGAGAGAGAGAGTCAGAAACATCGATGAGAGAGAAACATCGATCAGCTGCCTCCTGCACACCTCCCATTGGAGATGTGCCTGCAACCAAGGTACATGCCCTTGACCAGAATCGAACCTGGGACCTTTCAGTCCGCAGGCCAACGCTCTATCCACTGAGACACACCGGTTAGGGCACTTTTCATCTTTTAAATGAAGTTGATTTTAATGATCAATGCTAAAGTTATACATAATTCTTCAGGAAATTGTCAAATGAGTTTAGATATCAAAAACGTAAGTATTTATAGGTCTTCAGAGTAAATATATTTTCGTGGCTAATTATTTTCTATAAAGTTGATAATTTCTGCAATCTAAATTATATACTTAAAAGTTAGTGCAAGTCGATAATATTTTATAGCCAAGCAAACAATAAGAAAATTGTGAATTGGCTAAAGTTTAGGTGTAGACTTCTTCAAGTTAATTTTTATTTTGCTTTGTTGTTTTTTATGGAGCGTTCTATTTTGAAATTTTCTTTAAACAAGGAGGTTCCGAAATGAATCATTTAGCCCCAGAGTCCAACGCCAATCTTGTGGTTCTGGGCAAATCACACACATATAAAATTACATGATAATACTATTAAGTCTATAAATAATGAGCCATTTAAAGCACCAAACAAAACATCTAATATTCAACAGCCTATGGCTTCATAAATGCCCTTAGAATGTTCAATAATTACTAATTCTCAACCTCATTCCAAAACCACAAACTAGATTTTTTATAGCAAATGCTTTGGAGTATAGAAGCACAAAGCAAAGTAGTATTAATAAGTTGCTACAATTTATACCTGTACCTCTTTCAGCCAGTTAATTTTTTTCTTCTAGGCAGGATGTGTGTGGTTGAGGGTGTGTGTGTGTGTGTGTGTGTGTGTGTGTGTGTGTCTGAGTGAGAGATTTTCTAAAAAATTGACCAGCTGATTAGAGAATAGAGACACTTAAAAAATCAAAACAGAATAGTAGATGATTTATTTAAGATACATACTTCTAAGTTCAGGGGGGCAGGGGAGAGGTGGAAATGTTACAAAAGCCACATGAACTACAGAGGATCATTCATGAAACCCCGTAACTAAAGGTCTTATAAAGAAGAAACAGAACAAACAGAAAAGAAGCATTAGTAGATAATGCAACAAAAAATTGAGCTTAGTGGACTGGACAAAAATCTGCTTGGTAAGTTGAAAGGGCTCATTATGTAAAAGGCAAAATAAATGTGAGGAGATCCAAATTGGATAGATCTTGGGGAGAAAAAACTAATGGGAGGGGGGAAATGTTTCCCTTGGCATATCATCAGAATCCTCCCCACTCCCAGAGGCTCCACCTGAAATCTCATGCCACTGGAGATTAGGTGCCAATGTACTGACTTGGTGAGGACATGAATGTCCAGTCCGATGCAGAATCCAATTGCTCAAACTGGAAAATATCAAACAGCAGCAGCAACAAAAGTCTACTCGGTTTTGAGCTGTGTCTTTTTAGCTAAAGCAAGAGGCGGCAGAACAATGCAGGAAGCGGTAATGAGGACCTGCTGTAACTGATCTAAAAGACAGAGCAGAACCAGGTAACGCACACAACAGCAAAAGGAGGCAGTTATCTGAGGAAAGGGTCATGTCAGTCATTGAGCAAGTCTAGACTGAAATCCCAGTTAGTATTTACAAGTTTCTCCTCAGTTATTTTTTATTGAAATTCTTTATTATTTAAAGTATTACATATGTCTCTTTTCCCCCCTGCCCTCTCCCCAGACATTCCCATCCCCCAGCACATGCCCTTACCCCCCTACTGTCTGGGTCCATGCATTATGTTTATATGCATGCATACCTAAATGTATATATGAAACTAGTAAAAACAGTTTTGTATAATTTGTGATTCCATCCTTCCTGAACAACATAGTTCAAGACTGAGAAGTGGATTTTATACATGTGCTAGAGGCCTGGTGCATGAAATTAGTGCACAGGGAGGAGGGGGTGTCCTTCAGCCCAGCCTGCACCCTCTCCAATCTTGGACCCTTCAAGGGATGTCCACAATCCATGACTGCTATCTCCCAACTGTTTGCCTGCTTGCCTTCCTGATTGCCCCTAACCACTTATGCCTGCCAGCCTGGTCACCCCCTAACCACTCCCCTGCCAGCCTGATTGATGTCTAACTGCTCCCCTGCCAGCCTGTTTGCCCCCAACTTCCCTCCTCTGCTGGATTGGTCACCCCTAACTGCCCTCCCCTATAGGCCTGATCACCCCTAACTGCCCTCTCCTGCAAACTAGATCACACCCAACTGCCCTCCCTTGCAGGCCTGGTCCCTCCCAACTTCCCTCCCCTGCTAGCCATCTTGTGGTGGTCATCTTATATCCATATGGAAGCAGGATCTTTGACCACCTGGGGGCTGGCAGCCATCTTGTATGTTGGAGTGATGGTCAATCTGCATATTACTCTTTTATTAGATAGGATAGAGGCCTGGTGTATGGGTCGGGCCAGCTGGGTTTGCCCTGAAGGATATCCTGGATCAGACTGGGGGGTTCACTTGGCATATGGGGCAGCCTGGGTGAGGGGCCTGTGGTGGTTTTCAGGCTGGCTATTCCCCCACCCCTCTTTGGCGACCTAAGTAGAGGCCCTTGTATCTGGGATTTATTTATCTTCTACAATTGAAACTTTGTATCCTGGAGTGGAGCCAATCCTCCTGCTCGATCTGTAGGTGCAGCCATATTTGTTGGGATTTATTTATCTTCTATAATTGAAACTTTGTAGCCTGAAGTAGAGGCCTAGGCAAGCCAGGGCTGCAGAAGCTTGGCTTCCCCCATTGCCGGGGGGGCAACCCTAGCCTCCTCCTCTCTTCAGCTCCATAGCTGCCGCCATTTTTCTTGGGATTTATTTATCTTCTATCATTGAAACTTTGTACCCTGAAGTTGAGGCCTAGGCCGGCAAGGGCAAGGAGAAAGCTTGGCTTCCTCTATTGCTGTGGAAACCCAAGCCTGCCTCCTGCTCTCTGTGGCCACAGCCATCTTGGTTGGGTGTATTTGCATAATCACTCCTAATTGGCTGGTGGGCATGGCATGTGGGTGTAGCAGAGATGTGGTCAATTTGCATATTACTGCTTTATTAGATAGGATTACATAATCCTTAATAATAAAAGCATAATATACTAATTAAACCAGACAGCCAAATGACCTTCTGGACGACCTTCCAGATGGAAGTGGGCCAGTGAGGGCCGAGACAAGCACAGTGGCTGTGAGGGATGAGTGCCTTACATGAATTTCATGCATTGGGCCTCTAGTTCATAATAATAAACACTTCATGTCATAGATTTCTATTGTGAGATACAAAAATTTAGTAAATAGTCATAAAATCCTCTAGAAAATCAAAGATGACTTTAGCATAACCTTGATGGATACATCCATGCATTCATCTATTTATATTATATATATAAATATATACATTATAATATATGTAGACATGATTTATCCATGCATATGCTTAAATATATGTCTACAAATTTGCCTTCGCTCACATATCTATATTTGAGGAGTTCAGGGAAAATATACTAATGGTGGGGGATAGCATGATGGTAGTTTGACCTAAGCCATTTGAAATTCCCATATGGAAAATCTGGGGAGTCTATTTCATGCAAGATTCTCATTTGTATTCTAAAATTTAAAAGTATTTCGATCAAAATAAAAATATAATTGTGTTATTTGCCACTCTCTTGATACTTTATACTTCCATCTATAGTCTTACACAAACCAACTTTTCCCTGTCAGTAGGATGTGCCCGTGTTCCTTCATCTACCATAGACTGTGGGACAAGAACACTGTGAGTGCTGGTATTCTTCATCTGATTTCATTGCCAAGGCTCTTGAACAGTAGCAGAAACATAACCAAGTCTCTCACTATGCAATCTGCTTTGTTGGCTCTGGTATTAACGAATAATGAAGAAACCAGAGCACATTGCTTATGCTAAAGGACCAATGAGCATAACACCAAACTGACTTCTAGCTTCAGAGCTCATAAACTCTACGATCTTGCCATTTCTGTTAAAAGTAGCAAGTAAAAATACCAAGTTGTTTCAGAATATTATAATGAGGGAAAATATGAAGCACTCAACACAACACCTGGCATCTCATAAACACCCAATAAGCTCTAGCTGCTCTAATGAAGTTAACGGCCTCTGATGTCTGAGAGCTCACACCGATCCAGGCTTCACCAGGGCAGTCACGTGTCCTCTCTCTAATGTGGCCATCGCCCGGCACAAATCGACGTCTTGCTTGAGTTCCACTTGTTTACTGTGATAGTCAAGTGGTTTTAGCTCATAAGCTGCATTGCACTTGAGTTTTTGTTGTGTTTTTTTTTTTGTATAAAAGTACAAATATGGGGCAGATTATAAGTTGAAGAAACTACTGTACAGTTTGATGGCAACAATGTGAAATCTTAGAGCAAGCGGATAGTTCTATTACCAGAGCAGATGGCGGGAAAGAGATCACATAGGAACCAAAGAAGGCAGCAGTGGGAGCAGCCGGGTTCAGAGGTGAGGGATGTACTCCCTGCAGGAGATATGGTGCCCATTGCACTGACCAGGCATCTGAAACCCAGAAATAGATAGAAAGCGCTCATCCATTTCATGATCTCCTTTAATTTTGATTAAAAACTGCAAACTGGAAACCATTCTCATTTACTGTCTAAATAAAATTTCTAATTAAAAGATTAACAGGGAAAAAACGGATTAAACCAATTATACATTATTATCAAGTGGGATTTATTTTGAAATGCATTTAACTCAGTTCCAGTATGAATGTGATGAATTCCAGTTGGAGTTCAATTTTGATGGTATTGCAGTTATTTAAATGTTGTTAGATATTTTTTTAATCTGTAGAAAACAAACAAAAAAAAATGTCAAAAATACCTATGAAAAGAGTTCAGGGCTCGTGTTTAGGAGACACCAGAGGCCTTCCTTCCCAGGATGCAGGCCATGCTTTTAGTGTGTGTCACGGAGGTGTGGCAATGTCTAAAAACATCCATGGAACGCAACACATCATACTGGAAGACATCTCAGCATATGCAGGATACGATAAAATCGATGTGGCCCATCTGTGGGAAAGTATGAATCCTTTAATACGTTGACTACAGAGCTGACTAGTCCTGTGAGAAGACATATACATGGATTTCTATCTTTCACTATATGCAAAATTAATGCTGAATGGATTGAAAGTGAAATACGAAAAATAAAATCATTAAAATCCTTCACCAATATGTACCCCAGTTCATTGATAATATGAAATATCCCATAACAATATAAATAATCTGTACCACATTCATAGGAATGAACACATTCCACAGACAGTGAGCAAAATATGCTGAGCAAAGTACTCTGTATGGCTCCATTAATACAAGGATCGCCTGCAGAACTAAACAATTAATTGTCCATGGCTACGGCTATATATTTTAAGGCTATAATCGAATACAAAAGGATGATTAATTCAAAAATGTAAGCTATTGATTATCTGCAGGGGGTAAAGATGAGACATGATTGGGAAAATGTTATGCTAATTCATTTGTGGACTATAGATGCATGTTCATTATGTTCCACATATATATGGTCTGAACATTTACTTCTATACAGACAGTGTTATAAAATTTTGGAGGACTACATGGATACTCTAGGGTTGGGAAGAATTTCTTCATCAAGAATGGAAACCCATTCTCCTTGTAGTAAATATATAAGGGTTGGCAAAGTAGGTTTACAGTTGAGAATGCTAAATACAGAATTCATTTTTTAATTCTTATTAATAATCATTATATTATTTTCCACATGATAACTCTAAACTTACTTTTGCCCGTCCCTGTATTTGCATAAATAACTATAATATTTTTGATCAGCAATTTATGTCATGAAAAAAATGCAAAGGAGAAATTTGGGGAGATATATCACAGTGTACAGGGGATATATATAATTCAACATACTTTTCCCAAGGGAACAAGGTAGATCATTCAATTAAAACAGAGAAAAGATAAGAAAGAGCAATCAATTTTTACAAAATCACCTAAAGGTGATTGTGAAGTATATAAAATCCTATCCATCACATCAGCATTAGGTAAAGGCAAATTATAGCAAAATTGGATGTCATGTTCCACTCATTAGCCGGAAAATAAAGAAGAGCTAAACTTACTAAATGCAAGTAAAGATAGCTGCTAAGAGGTGGTTTCCTGCATTGGTGATAAAAATGTTTCCACCCTTTGTGGACAGCAATTCAGAAGAATACGTTAGAATATCTTCTTTGACTCAGTCGTTGTACTTGGGGAAACTATGCCATGAAGACAGAAGCTCCATTATAGAACGCTATTTGAACACGATTTCTACTCCAGCATCGTTCCCAGTGGCAAACGCTGGAGTCCAAATGGATGCCCAGGAACAGAGGATAGACCAAACAATGTGTAGCTCATGTGTACAATGTATAGCCCATGTGTAGCCATTACAAGTCCAGGTAAACTTGGAAAGCTGTCAACAACGCATGTTTAAGGAAGAAAATAAAAATGCAAACTCTCACACTGTCACTCTATTGTGTTAGGAACCTAACCGGAAAGCCCTATATCTGTCCATGTGCACATGTGTACACATGATGGACCAGCGAGGAGAAAACCACGAAGGGATCACAGCCCGGGGTGATCCACGTAGGTGACCTGTGGTGGCGAGAAGGAACCATGTGGACAGAGGGTGCAGAGGACAACCACAGAGAGGAAGCCGACAATAAGCCAACACCCTGCACTGAAAACATCAACACAGGCTCCACCAGGTGCGCATCTTTGTGTTTTTATATAAAATTGTCTGTGTATGGAATACAATTTTAAAACATAGCAGCAACAGAAGGTAGCTGTATCCTTTCCAGGGGGAGGGGTGCCTTTTCCCCTACTGCCTAACAAAAATATAAACGTTGAAATACAGAATTAATCCACAATGCAATGTTTTTAAATTATGTTTTTGCTTTATATTTTAGAGAGGAAAGATAGGGAGAGAGAGAGAGAGAGAGAGAGAGAGAGGAACATTGATGTGAGAGAGAAACATTCATTGAATGTTTGGAGTGAACTGGCGCTATTTTAAGGAGAGAATGAAGGCCTGTTCCCATGGCTGCTTCCCACAGGTGTCCCAGTTGGGGATGGAGCCCACTACCTGGGCATGCGCTCTGATTGGGAATCAAACTAGTGACCTATCTGTGCCTGGGGTGATGCTCAACCAACTCAGCAACACTGGCCAGAGTCATAAGAATTTCTTTTTAAAGCAAAGAATTCAGGGCTAAAACGCTGGAAGTGCAAGAACGATTTTTAACAAAATAAAAATACACTGTTGGCTTTTACTTACACTGATACTACCCATAAAGTTCGATTTCTATTTTTAAAAAATCTAACATTTGACATGCTGGAATAATTCCATCCAAACAGAGTGGCCATCACACACACACACACACACACACACACACACACACACACACTCACACACAATCACACACACACACACTCACACACACACACACACTCACACACACACACACACTCACACACACACACCACACACACACACACACCACACACACACACAGTCACACTCACACACACACACAGACACACACACACTCACACACACACACAGACTCACACACACTCACACACACACAGACACACACACACACACACTCTCACACACACACACACTCACACTCACACACACACACACACACACACACACAAGAAGTGATTTATAATAATTACAGAGACATGTTTCTCCATGCCCTGGTGGAAATGTATACAAAGACTCTAATTGTAAAGGATAAACATATCAGAATGATTTCTAATTAATGGAATTAAAAGCTGGTACTTCAGGATTTTAGTTCTCTTGATGATCACAGCTGATCTCTGATGGTGCAAATCTTATGCTACACTTTATATGTGATTAACATCACTTAACTAAGGATTTATTCATTTTATTCTATTATCGAATCTTTCTATCAATTCTCTGTAAAAATAGCTAGAAATTTAACAGCAGTATCGAAATAGTATTTGTTTTTCATTATAAAGTTGATAAATATGTTTTATATTTATGCCCTTGGAAAAATGGAATAATTATTTTTGTGTTATAATTGCAGTATGTAATCGACTCGACTCTATTCCTCATTTAGACATCGGAGTCCAAGTTTTATATAGTTTTAGGTAAATGTATCCATCGCCTTCCAATGTGTAGGTGTGAGCCCTGTTTTTCTTGTACATACATATGAGTAATGAAAATCTTTAGTAAGTTTGTCCTCATGCTCAAACATAAGAATGTACACTGACTGCTGTATATCATCTCTAATTGTCAATTCTGCAAAGGTATGTCTAAGCCTCTTTCCATTCATATCAAACATGTCACATTTTCTGGATCATACACAAAACAAACACTCACATGTGTGCACCCCCCACTGAGTGACCTATTTTGTGTTTTCTTACTGGGCAGACTTATTCTCACCTTTCCCAGAGAGCATCAAACTCGGGTGGATACAGAGCACATGCCTACTGGGATCATGGGAAACAGCAGTATGTCTTTCAGAAATTTGGAGTGAGCTGCCGCTATTTTAAGGAGAGAATGAAGGCTTGTTCCCATGGTCACAGATTGGATGACACAGGGGCTTTGACTACATCCCTGTGTTCCAGCTCCAGGAGGTGACTGAGTCAGGTATCCGGCCAAGCCTAGAGTTCCACCTGACACATGTTGATGACACTGAACCCACGCCTCCAATGAGCTATGCCCACTTCATTTCTTCATACATCACCGTAACAACTATGTTCTGAAAAGAAGCCCCAGAGGAAATGTCTTTCCTGCTCAGGTGTAAGGAGAAGGCACTCTGTGGCTGTAGGAATAACTCGGAGGTTTGTCCTCTCTCTCCACACCTTCCAAAGTCCACCTCCACGCGTGGTGACAGGACTGACACACACAAAAAGGATCTCCGCTCTCTGCCAAGGCTTCCTTAGCTGCGCAGAAAAGACTCTGGAAGATTCTTCTTTCTTTGGGACAATGCCATGAGCTCTCATTACAGAGATCCTATCAAAGGTAGAGTTACTTACACCCAGGGAATGAAAGGACAGCTCATAGCCGGAATATACACAGAACTTTTAAAACCCAACAATAGGAAAGAGAACAACATGATTGATGTATGGGCAAACATCTCTTTAGACATGTCAACAGAGAAAACATACAGATGGCAAAGGTGCTGTGCAAAGTGTTCGATGCCCTATGTCATTGGTGAGTGGAAATGAAAACACAGATTTTATACCTATTAGAATAATGAAAACACGCCTATTATAATAATGGAAATCCAGAACACTGAAAACAACACCAAGGGCTCATGAGAATGGGAAACAGCAGAGACTGCCATTCATTGCTGGAGGGAGTGCAAAATGGTGCAGCCACTTAGACCGGTGGTCGGCAAACCACGGCTCGAGAGCCCCATGCGGCACTTTGGCCCCTGGAGTATGGCTCTTCCACAAAATACCACAGCCTGGGCGAGTCTATGTTGAAGAAGTGGTGTCAGAGGAAATTTAAGTTTAAAAAATTTGGATGTCAAAAGAAATGTCAATCATTGTACTGTTGATATTTGGCTCTGTTGACTAAGGCGTTTGCCGATCACTGACTTAGACAGACAGTTGTCAGTTTCTTACAAAACTAAATATACTCCTACCAGCAATTGTTCTCCTTGCTAATGGCCCAGATGAGTTGAAAACTTGTGTCACACAGAAACCTGCTCTGATATTAAAGCAGATTTCCTTACAATCACCAAAAGTTGGAATCGACCAAGACGCCCTTCAGTAAGTGAATAGGTAAAAACACTGTGATTCATTGACACAATGAAACAGCAATCAGGGCAGAAAATAAAGAACCTATCAAGTCCTGAAAAGCATGAATAAACCTTATGTGCGTATCACCTTGTGTAAGGAGCCAAACTCAAAAGGTTACCTACTCCACTGTGGGGAACAGTATGGAGTTTCCTCAGAAAACTAAAAATGGGACTCCCATTTGACCCAGCGATCCCACTTCTAGGAATAGATCCCAAGAGACTGGAGACACCAATCAGAAAGGATATATGCACCCCTATGTTCAAAGCAGCACAATTCACCATATCTAAGATTTGGAAACAGCCTAAGTGCCCATTAGCAGATGAGTGGATTAGAAAACTGTGGTCCATCTACACAATGGAATACTATGCTGCAGTAAAAAAGAAGGAATTCTACCATTTGCAACAGCATGGATGGAACTGGAGAGCATTGTGTTAAGTGAAATAAGCCAGGCAGAGAAAGAGAAAAAGATCACATGATCTCACTCATTTGTGGAATATAATGAACAACATAAACTGATGAACAAAAATAGATCCAGAGACAATAGAGAAACATCAATCAGAACATCAAACCTCAGGGAAGGTAGCAGGGAAAGGGGAAGAGATTAACCAAAGAACTTGTATGCATGCATATAAGCCTAACCAATGGACACAGACAACAGGGGGGTGGGGGCATGGATGAGAGGTGTGGGGTAATGGAACAATAAGGACACGTATGTAATACCTTAATCAAGAAAGAAAGAAAGAAAGAAAGAAAGAAAGAAAGAAAGAAAGAAAGAAAGGAAAAGGTTACCAACTATACAGTTCCAGTATATGCCATGCTGAGAAAGATAAATCGATGGAGATACTCAAAAGATGAGAGGTTGTTTGGGGGAGTTAGGGAAGAGTAAGGAATGAGTAGGTGGAGCATGGAGGATTTCTAGAGCAGTGGAACCATTCTGTAGGTATTAAAAAGGTGGATACATGCCATTATACATTTATTAGAACCTACAGCCCGTACAACACCAAGGATCAACCAGGAAGTAGACTATGGGATTTAGATGGTGATGAGAAGTCATTGTAAGTTCACTGATTGGAGCAATGTACCCCACTGGTGTCTGGATGTTGATGGGGGTGTGGTTGTGGGTGTTGGTGTAAGGAATATATAGGAACTGTATTTTCTGCTAAATTTTGCTGTGATTATAAAACTTCTCTAGAAAATACAGTATATTTTCAAAAAGGCAGAGTAGCTTTTAAACTATGCTTTCAATAGCTATTTTTAAAATATGGTGGCTCATACAACAAACAAGACTACTCTAGATTTCACCTACACTTGTAGTATCAGGATCATGTTTTTCAATTAATAACAGACTAGATTGAATCCTATGAAATCACTGATTTTGAGTTTTTTGACCTTTGAAAGGGAAACTTAATATGTTAAAATATAGTAAAAACTTACTAAAAACTAAGTGCTATTGTGATAAATTTAAGTATCTGTTAATCTTCCCAAATTCCCTTCTTACCATTTTGTGGATCCCATTTTCCTCAGACAGTTTATTAGTCCTCTACCAACTTATTCAGATCAGTATTTTATTTGAAATTTTCTCTGTAGATAACAAGAATAAAGTTAACTTTAATGTATACACCCCCTTTGAACAATTAAAAAGAATTAAAAAGACATTATTTATTAAAATATATTTCATTTTCAAATTTTGAATTATCAGCTGTTAGTGTAGATACTTTGGGGGGAATTTGTCATGAAAACATGACAATTCTTCTGCTTCCAAATTATTACATTGGAATAATTTCTAGGCTGGCCACACACCCCTGTATTTCATTATCTATTATTTCTTCAACTACTACTACCTGTGCCCATTTACTATACTTTAAATGACAATGGATGGCTGAAGCTTCAGGAACCATATCATAATTCATTGTGATTGTTTCCTGACTTCAAGGTGCGGTGACACTCCTTTCTGGCCTCGGCCAATCACCTGGGCCGTGTGAGG
Organism: Antrozous pallidus; assembly: GCA_027563665.1. Taxonomy (NCBI): domain Eukaryota; kingdom Metazoa; phylum Chordata; class Mammalia; order Chiroptera; family Vespertilionidae; genus Antrozous; species Antrozous pallidus. Next base: position 92,603,457 of record CM050519.1, read on the forward strand.
TATGATCACCATCTCCTCACTCCAGACAGAGCATCTGTTTCCCTCGTAAGAGGCCCCAGAGCGCCTCCTCCGGAATGCCCAAAGGCTGCTCTTGGACATCTGGCAGCAGTCTCTCTCCCATGGGCCCAGGCCAGAACGTGACAGAGGAGAGGATGTTCGACAAAGCTGCACAGTTACCGCTTTACATCCAGGTGCGTGACGGCAGGAACATGAAGCGCCTCCTGCACACAGAATAAACTTTGCAACTCACATCTCTTCTGGCCACGCAAGGACCCTGAAAACATGACAATTCTTCTGCTTCCAAATTATTACACTTGAAATAGCAATGAAGCAACAGGAGAGCCCATCTCACCTAATAATAGACAAACATGTAAATTATCTCTACCTCCACTACACCTACAGCCAATCAGGAGTGAGTATGCAAATTAACCCAACAAAGATGGTGGGTTAATTTGCATATGCAGGCACAGAACAGCCAGGAGGGGCAGGGCACCTGCTATGAGGGGGAGCCGGGGCAGTGGAGGGAGCTGCAGGAGGGGTGCTCTGGCCAGGAGCAGGGCTTGCAGGCTCCCAGGCAGCTAGGGGCAAAGACAGGGAAGGGAGGCCTATTCTTGCACAAATATCATGCAGTGGGCCTCTAGTTTACTATAAAATAAAAGACCTTGTGGGTGATACCTAATAGGGTTTTTTTATTTTCATTTTATCTAGCATCAACTCTGCACAACAAAGATAATTAGAGATGTTCACATATTTTTTAGTACACTCTGGTAAGTCAAAGCTCATTACATATCTAACTTTCCTTAAGGCTTACTAAAACGAGAACGCAATTGCAGTTTCTTTACAGGCTATTATTCTTATGTATACAATACATGACATGCAAGTGCGTATATTTAATATGTTAAATATTAAATCCTACCCACAAACTGCTGTCTTTTCCCCAAGCACAGAACAATGCCTATGTCTTCCATCGAAGGAAAAGAATTGCTTTCTGTTGCTCACACATCATTTCCAGTGAGAAATATGTCCATGGCAGAAAATATTTAAGGGACAATTAACATCAAACCCATTAGTGCTGCCCCCTCCTCCCGAAACGGAACCCCAGGCCCAGCACACAGGGCGCCCCATGAGTGTGTGTCTCTGTTGAGTCAGTGATTCCCACGTGCTGGGGGCTGCCTCCTGGGCTGGCTCCTCACCCCACCTCCTCTCTGCCACTGACCTTGGCCATCTCCAGCCACTCAAGCAGCAAACAGATGGAAACCAATTTGTCTCCCTTATGTTTCCAAAGCTGCTCACCGGGTATGCTAATTAGAAATAAATGGCTTGACCCATCAAGGGGCCGGCAGGCAAGCTGACATGAAGGCGTCCTCCAGCCCTCCGTGCTCCTTGGCGATGCCACCGGAAATTTTCCAGACAGCCTCTAAATAATTAAAACCTCCCCACAGCCAATCATGTCCTATTATGCAAATAAACACCTCTGCAGTTTCATTAAAGATTCCAGATGACAACTGAGTGCTTTAAACACAGCCAGGCACTGCAGTGAGGCGAGAAATCCTTCAATAGTTTTTTGTGTGTTTTTTTCATTGTGAGTGCCAAGTTCCATGTGGATTTTTACTCTAACACTTTAATTTGCATGAGCAAATAAACCTTTAATAAACCTTTTGTAAGTGGAGGAAATGCATCACTTAATTAAATTTGATTTGTTGGGAAGCTATTGTGACTCATGAATATTTAAGGCCCATGAGCTCCCTCCTTTCCTAAAAAGAGCATGCGATATTATGGAAGGGAGCGAGTTTCAAGAAATTGACCATCTCTGGGAGGTTGAAACCCATCAATCATTGTTTTGGATAAACTTTTCTGTAGAACTGACAAACATGCACATAATAAATTGCACTAGCATGCTCACACTTTCTTACTTTAGGTCAATTTTGATACATAATTTTCAAATCAAAGATATAAAAAACAGGGTAAGTGTGAACATGTCAAAATTCATTTGTCAAAAACGTTCAGTCTTATTTTCTGATTTTTAATGCGTTTTCTTCATGCTACATTAAAAGAACCCCAATGTTTGTTTGTTTGTTTGTTTATTTTTAAAAATATTTTTTATTGATTTTTTACAGAGAGGAAGGGAGAGGGATAGAGAGCTACAAACATCGATGACAGAGAAACATCGATCAGCTGCCTCCTGCACACCCCCCACTGGGGATGTGCCCGCAACCAAGGTACATGCCCTTGACCAGAATCAAACCCAGGACCTTTCAATCTGCAGGCTGATACTCTATCCACTGAGCCAAACCGGTTTCAGCAAAAAGAACCTCAATGTTTATATAGTAGGGTATTATTACCTTAAAATATTGCAGGAAACAAAGCCTTATTTTTAATTTAAAATAATCTCACAGAAATGCTACAGAATAGTGGAAGAAGCTCTAGTCAAAATACATAAATATCTTTGTCCATATTAAAATGTTAAATTCCTCAAAAGCATATCCTCTCATTGTGACTTAAGTTAAAACATAAACATAAACATTGATTAATAAAGCCATATTTATCACTCTGGAACATGCCTACCCAGCGCCATTATAGTAACAATAAATGTAACTTTCTCTCGCACAGACAAGAGAGTTTGCAAATGCACCTAATCAGTGTTTAGTAACAATCAGTGAAGGCCACTTTAGGTTAAAAAAGTGTTACATGAAATAAATGATTATGCTTAAAAAATTCTAAATAAAAATTAGGTAGATTTATCTCCTCCAAAAATAAAAATAAAAGTTAAAATATATTATTCATTATAATTATTAATTTAAATATGAGTAAACCCTACGATATCTCTATTTTAAACTTTGTGAGATTTTATTTGTTATACTGGAAAGCAATCGCGATTTATTTCTAGAACATAATTTTGATGCCATCATGATTTTTAGAAATCCATGAAGGCCTTTAAGTACAGCCAATAGTCAAGGCAATGTAATGGTAAGGAAAATATAGTGCAGTAATTATTTTTAAAAATTGAAAACAACTGCCTTGGACAGTGGTGGGCAAACTCATTAGTCAACAGAGCCAAATATCAACAGTACAACGATTGACATTTCTTTGGAGAGCCACATTTTTTAAAGTTAAACTTCTTCTAACGCCACTTCTTCCAAATACCCTCGCCCAGGCCGGGGTATTTTGTGGAAGAGCCACACTCAAGGGGCCAAAGAGCCACAAGTGGCTCGCGAGCCGCAGTTTGCCAACCACAGGTCTTAGACTTCACCATTTTCTTCAAACTATCAAGCATCATTTTAGTTTTCAACAGACAGCTGCTTATTTTGCAAAAGTATATTTATTCCTCTCCGCCCACTAAAACCTCAGGTTCTCCCTTTTATTCTTAATTCTGATCTCCAGAGATGGGGTCTCCCCTCTCGGATGATACTTCAACAGGCTTTCATTTCTCATCGAGGTAATTCCTCAATTATTATTAAGTTAGCTTTCCTCAGTGTTCAACTTTTATTTTGTTTCCAATTCTCCCTTATCATTCTCTCTTCCCATCAAGATAAACGAATAAGCCAGCAGATCATTCCCCAATCCCGCATACAGAAGACATTCGGAGGCACACTTCTCTGCATTGTTTGCAGCTTGTGGGTATTATGAATAAATCTACTATAAAAATGCACGAACAGTCTATATTTTTCGGAGAGAAAAAATGAAGACTGTATCTTCTAGGGTGTAGGGAAAATGCAAGTTTAACCTTTCAAAGAAATGGCCAAACTGTTTTAGTCATTGTGATAAGTATACAAGTACCTTATTGCGATTTTAATGTGCATTTTCACAAGGGCTAGTGATTCCGAATATTTCCCGTGCTTTTTTTCAGGGTATTTTTCAAAGCAAAGTTTTAAATTTTGAACACATTTAATTTCTCATGTTTTCCCTAAGGCGACTTCGTGCCTTAGCCCTATTTCTCAAACATTTATAGTGTAGTCTACAAATGTTATGGTTTTATCTTTTACATTGGAGTGTGTGATCACTTTGGATTAAGTTTAGGTACGATGTGAGTTTTAAGTTAGGGTTCTTTTTTGTTTTCTTTCCTAATGAACTTGCAATTCCTCTAGTTTCATTTGTGGAAATACGTGTGCACTTTCTCAACCATGAGGTGAGCGTATTTGACTGGGTTGACCTCTGGATTCTCTGTTCCGATCCATTGGCTTATGAGTCTCTCCACCAATGAAAATACTCTTGATGAACATGAATGTATATTAAGTCCTGACACTGGATATTCCTATTCTACCCACCTTATGTTTCTTTTAAACGTTATCTTAGCTATTCTAGGTCTCGTGCAATTGCAGATAAATTTCTGAATAATATTGAATAATCTTATCTCCATCTACAAAAATCTTTATTGGACTTTGATACAACTAGGTTGCATCTGCATTACCAATTTACAAAGAATTAGCATCTTATAAGGTTTTATCTTTTAATTCTTGTACATGGCATGCCTTTTTGATTGTTAGATTTTATTTTATTTCTTTCATCAGTGCTATTTAGTTTTCAGCATAAATATTCTGTACATGTTTTCTTAGATGTATACCTAAAATTTTCCTGTTTTCAGTGATTATAGATGACATTTCATTCTTTATTTCATTGACTATGCATTCATTAAAAGTACTAAATAAATAAATAAATACTAAATAAATAAACACATGGAAATTTTTCAAAATAACTAATAAACAAAGAGATTAAGACTAATCTCAATCTTAATATGGACAGTTAAAGACAATAAAAAGGTTGGATTAAATGGGCACTCAAAAATCTTTTAATGTAACATATACCAAATGCCTTCAAATAAGCAGTGCTTAAGATGAAATAATCCACATTTATGAATATATCCTACATATATACAAATTGGACAAGATTTTAATCTAAAAGAAGTTTTATGTTAGTCGTTATTTATATCTGGAGAATTGAAATTAATCAATATGTCCATAACCAGCATCTTTTAAGTGAGGTGAAAACATACAATAAATGATATGAAACTATCAGCCACTGAAAATTCATTTGAAAAAAAAATAAGAAAACAACTATCAGATAATATTAAATTAAAAGTAAACACTTGGTCTTACATGTCTTAAAATTGCTTATTTTTGACAGGTGAGAAATTCACCTAGACACAAGGATATTACATTTAGAATATACACTAACTTGAGAAAGAAACAAATCATCCACTTTTGTCTGACATGGGGCTAAACTGCTATAATGGAAGACGAGATGGAAAGTTGAATTGGTTTGTAATCTGAAGTAAGTATATGCAACACTAAAGGACTTCTAAAGAAGAGAGCGCGAGGGAAGCAAGTGCCAACAATTTGTAGCTGGATCTGAACTTGTCCTTACCATCAAGTTTTATGAGTGGAGACAACCCCCCTGCTAAAAAAGAATTCCAAATGAGTAATGACATCTTTATGAGAGGCAGACTGGGTTTAGCAAGTAGAGTCCTGAACTTGACCTGCCTGGAAGGTGGCCCGTGAGGAGCTTCGGTCTGCTCCTCGCCGGCTCACAGGCGCCTGGCAGTGCTCTAGCTGCCCTCTATGGTGAGAGCTGCTAGAAGCCGGGGAAGGAGCCTCAAAGCTCCCAACACTGCCCGGCCACGGAAATGCGATCCCAGGCAAGGAGAGAGCAAGAACCTTCCCCAATATTCCTGAGCAGACAGGGCAGCTGAGTGAACAACATAGCACTATATAGCGCAAGAAATGGACATCCGCAGGGAAACCACCTAGAAAAGCTATCCTAGCAAATAAAAGAGTAATATGCAAATTGACTGGACCTCTGCTACAGCCACAAGCCACGCCCACCAGCCAGTCAGAGTGAGTATGCAAATTAACCTGAGATAGAGGTTAATTTGCATATCCTGGCGAAAGAAGCCAAGTACTGTGGAAGGGACCAAAGCTGTGGAGAAGCAAGCAAGTGGGGCGAAGGAGAAAAGACGGAAGCTGTCAGGGTGGGGGAGAAGGGAGGGAGCGAGGCAGAGGAGATGGGAGGGAGCTTTGCTCAGGCTGCAGGAAGTTCTATTCTTGCAGGAATCTTCCTGCAACGGGTCTCTAGTCCTATATAACAAAAGGCTAATGTGCAAATCGACCAAATAGTGGAAAGAGGGGTGGCCATAACTCACAACGACCACCAGGGGGCAGATGCTCAAGACAGGAGCTGTCCCCTGGGGGTCAGTGCGCTCCCACAGGGGTAGCGCCGCTCAGCCAGAAGCCGGCTCACAGCTGGGAAGCACAGTGGTGGGAGCCTCTCCCACCTCCGCACCAGCGCTGAAGCTGACATCCCCTGAGGGCTCCTGGGCTGCAAAGGGTGCAGGCCTGGCTGAGGAACACCCCCTCCCCCTGCACGAATGCCGTGCACCGGCCTCGAGTCCTGCTCAAGGGAACTGGAACCACTGAGCACACTGATAAGATATGATGGTGTGTTTTTTTTAATTGTTTTACTTTTTCAGTCACCTTTTATCTAGCATATACCCTCTTCCGCCTTCGCCCTCACACCTCCTCCTCCTCTCCCTGTCACCACACTGTATTCTAAAGCCTGGCCACGTCCTGTGCTTCCTCAGAGGCCTGCTCTCCTGCTCTGTGTGCCTCTCCAGATGGGAAACCGGCGTCTCCTGCGCCCACCAGGCACCGCACACACTTATCACGCCGCGCTGACTCTGTCTCCCAGGCTGCACTGCCATCCTGTGACCTTGTGTGCCTACCCATCTGCAACCGGAAAGGAATACCAACAATACCGAGTGCCAACTGCAACTGAAAAAACTGAAACTAAAATAAAGAAGAAATGATGCTGAGTGAAACACTGAAAACCAAGGTGAAGTAACAAAATAATGAAACTGTGAACCCGAATACTCCCTGGAAGTTTTCTCCTCGGTCTGGTTTTATTCTGAGGGCAGGGCGCCCATGCCACAGCTTCTGGGATGAGTTTAGGTCTGTGGACAGACACCACATACTTACCAGTCACAGTTAAAACCAAAGGTGCCAGAGGAGAGAGGACGAGTCCACCTGTCACCAACAACTCCACCCCAGACTGGCTCATGGGCAGCTAACCCTAGGACTGAATCCCTTTTCGAAAAGACTAAGAATCCCTAGACACTGTTAAAGGCAACCAAAAAAAAAAATAAATAATAAGTGGGTAAGGGGATCTCAAGAGATGCAAATGGGAATTCCCAATTTTATCCTATTTTTAAGCATTGTTTTCTTGCCAATTACTTCATTTTCCTTGTCTTCATTGAGGGCTGACATCAAAGGGAGCTGTGAGGAGGGAGAGTCAGGTAGAGGGAGAGTCAGGTATAGGTGAGCAAAGGGGAGGGGGCACTGAGCACACTTGCAATGATGTCAACACTAAAAAAGTTTTGTAAGGTTAAAGTTTTAAAAATTGTATAGTAGGGTAAATGCTAATATGTCCTGAGGGGCTCCAGGCACCCCATAGTGCTGAGCACTTGGCACAAGTAGTGGTTTCCTGCTCTGTGCCTGCAAGAGGAAACGGTGTGAAGGGTGGGAATGGTCTGAATGACCAGAGGGCTGACATTCTCTGTCAGATGTCACAAAGCTAAGGTGGCAGGGCCAGGATTCAGAGCACTGTCTGTCACCCTTCCAGTCCTTTATAGGCAGAGATAGCGCCAATAGAATATGCCAAGCTAGAAGTGCCGGGGGCAGCAAACCAAGACAGGAAGTGGGGAGGGACGGACTGCTGCCATTGTTGAGCTGTTTGTTCCATTTCTTCTGCACCCCGTTCCCCAGGCATCAGAACGTGCGGGGTCCATCTCAGTCATGAAGACCTCTTTCCTACGTCCACATCGAAGCTTCCGTTTGGTTACAAGGGCAAAGCCCTCCGCCCACAGGCTGCATTTCCTGCCTTCTCTCCACTCTTAGGCACAGTTTTGTGTGTACGTGTCGGGGGGGGGGCAGGGGGAAGGGTGTTTTTTGTTTTTGTTTTTGGAGTATTTGCTTTTATTTTTTCCCCTCACATATTTTAAGCTTCTTCAGTACGGCAACAAAGCCTGGCTACAGATGCTCACGCATGTCAATAGCCCTCCATCTCTTTGAGAATGGACCGGGTCTCAGTCCCATGTGCATCCCCAGGGTATTCCGTCACCAGGATGCACATAGAGAGGTCTGACTGAATGTCAACTCAAAGTGGACAAGTCCAAGGCCATCAACCATGTAATCACTCAGTTTAGATACGAAGCTAAGCATGTCATCTTTATTGCTCCAGAAGACTAAAATTTGTAATTAGTGCTAGGCTTATCCTGGTCTATATCTGGTGATAAGGTTCAAAGTCTGCTGGGCAGCGGAGAAGGGTGAAGCCAGGGGCAGGAGAAGAGGCGATGGGGGAGAGATGGGATTACTGCACAGGCAGAAAATGTGTGTATTATTATCTATTACTCCAGATAACTTGCTTTCTGTGCATCTATAGTCGCAGGTAGGTAATATTCATAATATAAAATACCATTCAGAATTATACTTAAATGGTATTTGACATACTTTATTAGAGGAGACTCTAATAAGCATAAACATCAACAACAGAAAAAATATTAACAAAGAAGAATTGTTAGAAGAAATCATTCAAAACCTGTATGATATTTTTGCACTTTCAAAATGCAAGCGGTTTGCCATTAAATTCAATACACCAACACAAGATATAAAAAAATCCACAAAAATTGTATAGGACAGATGTTTCCTTATAACCTCTATTTATATTTATCTAAGCAGCCCCAGGAACGGGTGATTTTTTTTACGTGTAGTAGCTTGTTATAAATACCTTTGTTTTTAAGAGGAGAATTTTAATAGAGTCACTCAATGGACTTCATGATAATTCAATAGCAATTTGTTAAAGGAAAGGTATAAGACAAAGGGATAGAAATAGACATAATCTAATGGCTGGGAATGGATTAATATCTTATTGAAAACGGCGTTTTCTAAATGAATAAATAAGATTTGGCTGAGTCACATGTTTTATCTAAACTTATGTGTCTAATAAAAAATGAAGCCCAATCTTAAACACGAGACTGCCTTTCTCAATGGATTATTTGAAGAGCAATAATAATTAGTTTTTGCTAGAGGATGTGGGAGTGAAATGGTTGAGAGGGAAGGCAGGAGTTCTACTGTGGTGTATTGTGACTAAAAAGTATAACATGTACAATGAACTTGCTAGGAAAGAAATGCCAAGAAGGATTTAAAGGCCAGCCGGTATTGCTCAGTGGTAACGCATCGACCTATGAACCAGGAGGTCACGGCTGGATTTCTGGTCCGGGCACATGCTGGGCTTGTGAGCTCAATCCCCAGTAGGGGGCATGCAGGAGGCAGCCAATCAGTGATTCTCTCTCATCATTGATGTTTCTATCTCTCCCTCTTCCTTCTATTCTATCAATAAAAAATATTTAAAGAAATGATTGGAAGTGATTATAACTTAAAATATCTGTAAGAGAAAAAAAAGAAGCAATCGTGGTACTTAGATATGCTAAATAAACATGTAACTAATGGGAGTGTTAATAAAACTTTTTAAAAATATCTTTCCTTCTTCCCATAATAATATTTAACAGTCATTATCTTTCATTATCTTTCATTCTTAGTGTTAATATGCTATTTTAAGCAGGGTATTTATTCTTTTTCTTACATGATTATTTTGGAATATATTAACTGAGTGTGAAATAAGAGAGTATATGAAATAATCTCATTTATAAACATTATTTTCTTATCAGAGATTTTATAAGAAAAAGTACAAATCTTACAAAATATTTTAAGGAAATCTACTTTATGGGAAATAATCATTCAGAAACTTATATAAACTTGAAAAAAAAACTTTATTGCACTTTTAGATATATATAACTAGGGGCCCAGTGCATGAAATTCATGCACTGGGGAGGGGTCCCTCAGCCCAGCCTGCCCCCTCTCACATACTGGGAGCCCTCAGGGGGTGTCCTACTGACGGCTTAGGCCACCTCTTTGTTGGGAGTGGACATAAGCCGCAGTCTGGCCTCCCTTTGTGGGAGGCGACCGGGCTGATCAGGGAAAGGCACCAGCCCCATCACCCCACTGCTGCAGCCACTGCCAGTCACCGCAGCCACCAAGGTGTTTTCATCAACATGGACTCCGGTCCCTTCACCATGAAAAAATGACAACTTTCTTTAGGCATTTTCAAGATGTGTCTTGCATAGGATATGACATTGCTTTCTTTATTTTTCTTTTTATCCTCAGCTGAGGACATGTTTGCATTGATTTTTCCCCCTTGCCTTCCATTGCAGGCTCGGCCCCTTCCCAAGCCTAAAGCCTCCACCTGATGGCCAGCTAGAAGTGACCTGGGTTCCGAGGAGGTCCCCAGGACCCATGTTTGTATGCAAATCAACCTCCATCTTTGTTGGGTTAATTTGCATACTTACTCTGATTGGCTGTGAATGTAGCAGATGTATGGTCAATTTACATATTTCTCTATTATTAGGTAAGACTAGATTATTCCATTTCAGGTTGAAAGACATTCTGTAAAATATTCCCCAAATATTTCCAATCAGCAATTTTATTTGGTTCTTCACACTATTCTATACCTACTTTATGTTATAATGTAGAAATTTACTAGAGGTCATTTATAATTTTATAAAGACAATAAAATGTGATATATATTTCATGTACATAAATATACTTTCTAAGATCTAGAAAATTGCACTTAAAATTCATCAAAAATGTAAAATATTAAAACATGCACATGTTTAGGGAATAGTATTTTAATTTAGCATTGATTTGTCTCAAAAGAAAATATTCATAATTTTAGCAAGAATAAAATATGATAAAATACAAAAAAATATAATTTAGTGGTATTAAAAATAGTAACTATAGTGAGATAATGAAAATATTTTAAATCATATAACAAATTGGTTTTCAAAGTTCATAGTTTCTAATAAGCTTTGCTCAATTGTTAGAACAGTTACATTTATTTTACACTAGTGGCCTGGTGCACAAAATTCTTGCACGGGTAGGGAGAGTTGGGGGGGGGGCTTGGGGTCCCTCATCCCAGCCTGCATCCTCTTGCAAACCAGGACCCCTTGGGGGATGTTGGGCCTAAACCGGCAGTCGGACATCCCTCTTGCAATCCAGGATGCACCTGCACCAGTGATCATACTTTGCATATGGGTGAAAGGCATCTTGCTGCTGTATGGGCAGCTACATTTTTGCCCTGATTATGAAAAGTAGTACATAACATGATCCTTCTGAGGAAACAGTGCCATTTTCCCCCTCTTATGGGTGGACAACATGAAGTGGAGAGAAAAGTAATTGACTTTGACACACTGTCACAAGTGTCAGAATCAGGGCTGACCACACACTGTGCAAGCCGAGTCCATGCATGTCATCGCTGCACCACCCTGTTTTTTAAGTGTTAGAGTGGCCTGGCCAGGTTTTAATTTTTAAATCTAAGAGACTGTTCCCAACAGAAAGGGTAAGGTCCCTAGGCCTGGCTGGCGATCAGGGCCATCTGTAGGGGAACCAGAAGACAGAGCAATCGGGGGCTCCCATTGGCATGAACCTTGGCTGGTAGCCTGGCACCCCCTGGCTGGCCCCACCCTCTATCACTGCCTCCAGTTGCCTCCCTCTAGGGCGGCAGCATCTGCCCTCTGGTGGTCAGTGTATGTCAAAGCAACCGGTCATTCTACCAGTCATTCTGCCCTTGGGTCAATTTGCATATTAGGGTTTTATTAGATAAGATACATTTATTTTTTTATTGATTTCAGGGAGAGGGAAATAGAAACATAAATGACGAGAGAGAATCATTAATTAGCTGTCTCCCACAACCCCTACTGGGGATTGAGACCACAACCCAGCCATGTGCCTTGACCTTGAATCCAACCATAACCTCCTGGTTAATGGGTTGAGGCTCAACCACTGAGTCACACCAACCAGGTCATTTACATTTCCTTAAGCATCTAGTGCCACAGGTGTCTCCGGCACTTACGCTCCCAGGGAGCTTTTCCAGACTTCATGGCATTATTTCCGTCAAGAGGTTCTGCCAATGACTTGGAAACCACTCAAGTGCTGCTCAACCAGTAAGTGAAGCCGAGCTCACCAGGAAAATTATAATAATAAAACCAGCAAGGGGCTTTCAATCCACCAACTTTCCTGAACCTTGGGCAGCCAGTGACTCTGTGCAATTATGTAAGAGCCTTTACATAAAGTCAGAGTACTCCATCAGTAAGAAAACAGTTATCATATACCATAATGCAATGTTTTCTTAGTTGCCCTGTATTAATTTGTCTCTTTTCTCTCTACTGATTACTACACTATCACTCAACTCTAGTCTAATTGTATCAAGAAAATAGACTCTCTGAAAATCCAGATTAAGGAAAAAAATCAGCATTCAATTTTGAAGTAGTTTCTATGCCAAGTCAGGTGACAGAATTTTAGTCAAAATTTTAGGGAAGGGCTATCAAATAAAAATAAAAAAAACCCTACAAACATGATTATGGCCAACTTATCCTATAGATTTTTAGTACTTACCTTTATTTTACTGTTCAACACCAATGTTAAATATATTTAAGAAAATTTCCACTTCCTAGCACCGTGGTCGGCAAACTGCGGCTCACAAGCCACATGCGGCTCTTTGGCCCCTTGAGTGTGGCTCTTCCACAAAATACCACGGCCTGGGGGGAGTCTATGTTGAAGAAGTGGTGTTAGAAGACGTTTAAGTTTAAAAAAGTTGGCTCTCCAAAGCAATGTCAATATGTGTAATGTTGATATTTGGCTCTGTTGACTAATGAGTTTGCCGACCACTGGCCCAGCCTATATTTCCTTCTATACATCGCCCCTGCAGCAAAATTTCAATGTGATTTCTAACCTCAGAAACATGTGTGGAATAACAAACCGAATCAGGACCTGAGGATGGGGAAAATGGGAACGCGGGCCTCCAAGGAAAAGGCAAATTGCCCAGAACAAATCTCCAGCACCGACGAAGGAGAACCATGTTTCCATCTCACATGGCGGCAGAGTTTGTTTCTCAGTGCGGTTGTTAGTCACGAAAACTCCCTTCTGAGGCACATCGGGCTCAGTACCGCCGTGAGCAGATCATGTTTGTCTTGGTTTCCACAGGAACAGGGAGCCGCTCAGGTGCAGGATAATACTCGACACGCTATGGAAGGCAGACAATTTAAAACTCAAAGAGGCACTTGAAAATGACAAACACGTCTAAAGGGGGACCCGCTCAACTTGAAGCAGAAAACAGGTAATTAAACACGTTTGCTATATTAAGTTCATTTATGATGTTTTGCTAAATGTGATATTGAGATGAATTCACATAACAGAACCTCATCCCAAACTAATTACTGCTATTCATGGAAGAAGTAAGGCTTAGTAAGTTTTATTTTTTTCATTTCATTTTCTTTTTTTATTTTGTTATTTATGTCAGCATGCCTTTCGTAAAGTATTTAGTAGCTACCTATATCTAAATGGGTTATGCCAAAGATGACAATGACTGTAATTCTAGTACAACAAAAAGAGGATACGTGATTAGGAAACTAGGAAACTTGGTAAATGGCAGCTCTATCAAAATGTTTCATAAATATGTTAGCTATGCCTTTAAAATAAAAGGTCCACTATCATCTAACTTACAAGTTTATACATTGAAGACAGAAGATCAACTATTATTAGTCCTTACCATGTAATGATATTTTCCTCAAAATAACATGTATGTGCTAATCTAATAATTTTTGAAGAGTAATTTCTATGTAGTTTTGGGAAAGAAGTGTTTAAAAACAAAATAGGGACTTAAATAATTTTGGGTTAGAAATTACAATAAGCCCTAACTGGTTTGGCTCAGTGGATAGCGGATCAGCCTGAGGACTGAAGGATCCCGGGTTTGATTCCAGTCAAGGGCATGTACCTTGGTTGCGGGCACATCCCCAGTAGGGGGTGTGTAGGAGGCAACTGATTGATGTTTCTCTCTCATCGATGTTTCTAACTCTCTATCCCTCTCCCTTCCTCTCTGTAAAAATCAATAAAATATATTTTTAAAAAAGAAATTACAATAAATTATGCAGTTGAATTAACTTATTCCTGAATCAATGTAGAAAAAATGTGATTGATTCATTTGAAAACTCTGAAGCATACTTAGTATTTGTTTATTTAATAGTATCATCAATAGCTTTTTACATTTCAAAATGATTAACTGAGAAAGGATACATGTTAAATAAGTTTTAAGTTGTCAGAAATGCACATTTTTATTATAGAAATATATAACCTAACCTTGATGCATTATGGAGCTTAGCATGTCACATATCATATTAAGCCACGTAGTGGTCCTGGTTGAGAATATTTTATCTACAACTAATGAAACTAATGCATCTTCCTTTTGTAACTGGCCTAGCTATGCACAACCAAAGTAATAATGTTTAGTACAGTGTTCCTGAGATTTGAGAACACACTATTAACAGGAAAATCTTTTGCCAAACTTTCTCGTAACACATACAATCTGAGAAACAAACACACACACGTTTATTATAAGGTTTACAAATTTTATGTATTTTCAAATCAAAACTAATTTTTTCTTTCAAATTCAAATTTTAATTTCAAAATATGTTTACTGGTGAATGGTGACATTTTTAAGGTCATGTGCACATTTACATGAACTATGAGAAATGTCATTCTTTTATATCATATTTTTGGAATACCTCTACTGGTGTTTTCATTTGACTAGCCATTAATGGGTACCACAAAGAAATATAACATTCTTCAAAAACATGTTTAATTACAAGCTTTTAATATTAAGTTCGTATATGCTATTTCTATTTTATAAATTGGAATTAATTTCTACATGAAATGCTTTATTTTCTCAATAGACATTTTGACATTTAGTCAATCAAGACATATCCTCTTAACGTGTATTCTTAATAGAACACTAGTGGCCTGGTGCACAGAAACAGCGCATGGAGGGGGGAGTTCTATCAGCGCAGCCTGTACCCTCTCCAATCGGGGACCCATTAAGGGATGTCCAACTGCCATTTTAAGCTCCATCCCACAAGGATCATGCCTAAACCGACAGTCAGACATCCCTCTCGCAATCTGAGACTGCTGGATCCTAACTGCTCACCTGCCTGCCTGACTGATCACCTTGAACTGCCGTCACTGTCAGCCTGATCCAGGCCCCAATTGGCCTCCCTTGCTGGCCTGGTTGCCCCCAACTGCCCTCCCCTGCACGCCTGATCTTGCCCCCACTACCCTCCCTTGCTGGCCAATTTAGTTCTGATTTGTCAGTTTCTATGCCAGTCAACATAAAAAGCGCCACCTCCTCGGCAACCATTGGCTCCTCACAGCTCACCCAGATTTGGATCTGATTGATCAGATTTTATGCCAGTCAGCATCTCCGGGCCTATCTCTGGGCCGGATCAGAGAGGCGGGCTGATCAGCGGTCCCTGTGGAGGCTAGGAGAGAAAGAGAGGCAAGGTTGATCAACGGCTGCCAAGGAGGCTGTGGGTCAGACCCTGCTTCTCTCTCCTGGACTCTCTCCGGGCCTGGCCTGCAGCCCTCTCAGCAACCAGTGCTAAGTTACCTTAGCAATCCAGCACTGACTACAAGACTGACTTCTGGTGTTCAGTCAAGCCTTCAGTCAGTCATTATGGACCCTGGGGTTTTTTATATTAGGGTTAAATTACTGTATTTTATCAAAATATCATTTCTACTGGATGCTACTATATATCGTTTTTTAAATATATTTTCATTGCTTCCAGAGAGAAAGGGAGAGGGAGGGAGAGAGAGAGAAACATCAATGATGAGAGAGAAGCACTGACCAGCTGCCTCCTGCACGTCCCCAGGAGGATCAAGCCTGA
This sequence comes from Antrozous pallidus, assembly GCA_027563665.1. Classification (NCBI taxonomy): domain Eukaryota; kingdom Metazoa; phylum Chordata; class Mammalia; order Chiroptera; family Vespertilionidae; genus Antrozous; species Antrozous pallidus. The sequence goes on from CM050519.1 coordinate 92,619,274, forward strand.
AACCTGGGCGTGGGATTCCTTGACTGGAATCGAACCCGGGACGCTTCAGTCCACAGGCTGGCACTCTATCCAACTTGGCTAGGGCTAAATAATTTTTTAATTAAAAAAAAATAGGAAGCATTGTATAACTATTATGGTAATTTAAAATATTAATATAGTGTATTAAAACTTTCTTAGCCTTTCCTTCTAATGAAATATGTTCTGGCAGAAATGCCTAATGCAAAGTGATTTGTTGGCCTTAGTTTTATTTAAATATTTGGTCAGTTATTTAAAAAATTCCTGAGTCATCATTCCTTTTCCATTAAAACGGCAAAATTGTGCACAAACCATTATTTACTAATAATTGTTTTAAAATGTTCATAGTCACCGTGAATGCTTTTCCTTATAGGAGGCACTGACTCATTCTTAAATATCTGCATACATTTATATACCGAGACTTACTCTAATAGATACAAATATAATAATATAAGCAAGGACATCTGGGCCTCGCAATATTTCAATTCTCTTGTTAACGTTTATAGCAGTCTACCTATTGCAGCAAGACGCCGACTGCTACGACGGGGAGCGGGTGACAAGCTGCAGTGACAAGCCATCCGATGTAACTAAAGGCAGGGCCGTGCGGTCGTGAGAACCAGGAAAGCGTGCGGGAGGATTGGGAAAAAGCAGAAGAGACACGCGGGCTGTAGGAGGAAGTATGGACACGGAATGGTGTCGCCAGAGCACCCCCCACCAGCAGGACCGAACGGATGTGAAACTGAGACTTCCCCCCACCGGGGCGGCCTCAGCTGATGCCGCACACGGGCAGCCCGCGTGGCGCTGGGCGCACCTGCCCGCTCCTCCACACACGCGCGCGCAGGGCTGCTGGGCCATCACACACTACCTGAAGCATGATATCGGAGACCTGGAAGCCAGGGCGCTTCTGGAAAGAGATCGCCCATATTTCCCGGCGTATACGATCACTTTTAAACCCAGGAAAATCTTCCCATAAGTCAGGGGTCGTCTTAGACGCCGGGTGTACCAATACCGGAGCCTGCAGTGATGATGGGCGTTGCTAACCCGCCAGGGGCTTGCCCGGCACTTGCTCTCTCTCTGTTGTTTGTTATCTTCCTCCTCTCAGCATCAGGTCCAGTGGTCGTAGATGCCGGGAAATATGGCATATTTTAAATATCAAACATGCTGCCTGTAGCCACTTAAGGTGGTATATGTTGCAAATGACCTCCGATATTTTTAAAGTAGAGTCATGCTATCAAAACCTGTGCTTGGCTGAATTTTGGCATCTCTTTGCATGGTTGTCTTCCGTTAGGATAGCGTAGCCAAGAGTTTAAACAGAACCACACATCAGAGAGTCTGTTACCCTCTACACAATGTGGCATTCCGTCCTTCTACATGTTTTTAAATATATATATATATATATATATATATATATATATATATATATATATATATATATATATCAGACTCTGGAAGGACATGTGAATCCAAATCCTGAATCTGCAAATCAGCCTGTGTGCCCTTGGCATGTTCATTCCACTTTTTGGTGTCTGGGTTTTTCCATCTGCGTAATGGGTAGGCAGGAGTGGATTCATAGCAGAGCTGCACATTGTTTTCAGATACTAGTGAAAGAAAATCGATTCACATGGAAGCAATAATTATATTTTACTAGGGTGCACATATCTCCTTTATCTATGGAAAACCTTTTCGAAAAGCATACCGCAAAATAAATTTTAATTATTGTGCAAGTCTTTTGCAATATTTATATTTATTTGCATTTGTAATTTATAATTTCAGTATTTTTCTCTCTAGTAGTGTGGCTTTTATGTAGGTCTTCCAGGGGGGGAAAATATTTTTTTTGAGCAGCTCCATCTTTTTTGTTGTTTTTCATTTAGTGCTTCTTTGCTCTTTGCCTTTTTTAAAAAAAAATCTTAATTGTTTAAAGTATTACATATGAATACTTTTTGCCCCACTGACCTCTCCCCACTCGTTCCCACCCTCCTGCACGCGCCTTCGCCTCCCTCCCCCACTGACTTTGTCCATAGGAGTCCTCAGGTTAATAATCTCACACACACCTCCCACCCTCCCCTCTGTGGTTGGATGGTCTGATCGATGCTTCTCTGTATCTGGATCTACTTTTGTTCATCAGTTTATGTTGTTCATTATATTCCACAAAGGAGTGAGATCATGTGATATTTATCTTTCTCTGCCTGGCTTATTTCACTTAGCGCAATGCTCTCTGGGGCCAGCCATGCTGTTGCCAATAGTAAGAGTTCCATTGGGTAGTATTCCATTGGGTAGATGGACCACAGTCTCCTAGTCCACTCATCTGCGGATGGGCACTTTGTCTTTTTCCAACTCTTAGCCGTGGTGAATTGTGCTGCTGTGAACATAGGGGAGCAGCTCACTATTGACGAAGTTATCATCCTAATCTTGTAATGAGAGTCCCCTAGCCATACTCATCTCGCCTGTGATGCCAAAATGAGTGAGTGCCATAAATAAAGCACTCTGCATCCCTTCCCTTTGATCCTGCACCTCTAGCATCCCTCAGTGTTATGATTAAAATCATAACCTGGATAAATTTGTATTTCTCCTACTGAATTTTTTGTTGATTTGGTTGGATTGTCTTGTTTTAGCCTACCAATATAATATGCGGTTATAAATTTCACTGCCATTAGACAGAGATGGAGACTATGTCATATTAATCTTTACGGCTTAGCACATTGCTGGCCATAAATTAAGAGCACAAGACACATCTGATGAATGAGTGAGCAAATCAAATAAATCTGTAGGCAAGCAAATACATTCACCGATGAATTGATGGGTCATGCTGAGGTTCTAAGTAGCTCTCTGGTCTCCTGGCCAATGATGAGGAATCTGTGGCCCTCTCCTCCAGGGGAGACAGGGGGGCGCTTCCAGAAAGGTGGGCCATGGATTTCTGCCCCTGTCTTTCCTGTCAGTTAATGGCCTCTGGGTCTTAAAAGTTCCTAGAAATGTGGTTGCTTCCTCATCTCTGAGCCTCTAGCACTTCTTCCCCAAGAAAAGGCAGAGCCCTAACCAGTTTGGCTCAGTGGATATAGTGTCGGCCTGCGGACTGAAGGGCCCCAGGTTCGATTCCGGTCAAGGGCATGTGCCTTGGCTGTGGGCACACTCCCAGTAGGGAGTGTGCAGGAGGCAACTGATTAATGTTTCTCTCTCACTGATGTTTCTAACTGTCTATCTCTCTCCCTTCCTCTCTGTGAAAATTCAATAAGACATATTAAAAAAAGAAAAAGAAAAGGCAGTCTTCACTTCCCGACCACAGGATCTTCTTCTAGAAGCGGAACCTGGCCACACGGCTCAGACACTTTTACTTTGACAAGTGTTACCTAGGAAGTCAGAATGTGGGGAAAAGGGTTTAAAGCACCAGGTTCCAGAATATACAAAATCACTAATACAACCTGATGTGAAAAAGTAAGACTTGAGCTAAATTGGCAGTATTAACAGTGGAAAGAACAGATGCTTAATATAGCAGGTTAATAAAACTGCAAAAGTTTAGAAACATTCAGATTCCCAAGATTGTTATAAGGCTAAAGAATATATATTATTTGTGCTTTTAATACTTATGGCGAGGAGAGGATAGGACTTGTTTGCGTTTCTAGCTCCTCATATATAAAGGGTGTGTGTGTGTGTGTGTGTGTGTGTGTGTGTATGTATGTATATATGTATGTATGAGAGAGAGAGAGAGAGAGATAGAGGAAGAAAGAAAGAAAGAAAGAAAGAAAGAAAGAGAATGAGAGATAGGAAGAGAGGCTTTTTGTTATGTATTTAGATTCTGAAACTCCAGGCTTCAATTTTCCTACCCAAAATAGTGTGGTTGGATTATGTGATCTCAATGTTCACTTCAACTTCAATGTAATTCTTTTTTAATCAATATTTTAAAACTGAATACCCTTGAACATAACTTTGTGGGGCTAGTTATTATCTAAAAGATATTTTACTGTTCTTATATTTTTATTATAACCGAAAAACTAAATGTGTAATTTTGACTATTTCAATAACCATATTAAAACCAAGTGCTATAGCATAATCCCAGGATCTTCATTTGCATTGTTATTTAGGAAAGGGTGCCAAATGATCACTTAAATTGTTTAATGTTTTTCATGTGCAGTTCTCTGATTCAAATTATTTAAATGTTCTAAGCTTCTTTTTTTTATGTAGCAAATGATAAGAATAAAAATCTACCTCACAGGGATATTGGGAATTGGTTAATATTTTCTTCAGTTTAGAAGTTGTGTAGGTAATGCTGTTGCTGGTTCGACACTAGTAATTTTTTTATATTCATTTCACAGAGGAAAGGAGAGGGGGAGAGAGATAGAAACATAAATGGGGATTGAACCTGGGGATTGAACCTGAAACCTGGGCAGGTGCCCTGACCTGGAATCAAACTGTGACCTCCTGTCTCCTGGGTTGAAGCTCAACCACCAACCTACATCAGCCAGGCTAGAGACTATTAGTGTTATTAACAAGTGATCATCAAAACATTGACTTGTAAATGCCTTCTAAAATCCAAAGATAATGAACACTGAGCCCCGATTGCCTAGTGCCTAACATCTACTCCAGTTCTGAACTTCTCACTTTCAAAAGGAAATCCTCTTCCTACCTAAGCCACTTTGAGCTAGAGCTGTCTGCTGCTTGCAGCTAAAAGTCACCCTCTCCTGCCCATTGGGGACAGGAAGACCCGGTTTCAAAGGACAGGCCCTCCTGTGCTCAGCTGCTTACACAGAGCAGGCGGCAGGCAGGGATCTGAGGATCTCTGTCCAGCTGGAGGCCAGAAATCCGCGTTCTAAGTTCACAATTAGTGACTTCCATCCAATTAGGACAAAGGCACTCCCCTCGCCTGAGGGATTATTTTGTAAATGAATCTGTGGCAGTTGGAACTCACTGCGTCTACAGCTTCCCCTTTCTCCTGGATTCAGGCATCCAGCAGCTCCAGGGGCAGATAAGGCTTGTGCTGGACCCCAGCCCCGGCTGCTCTGCCTCTCTGTCTGCCTGTCAAGGGAGGGCCAGATGCTATTTTGGTCCCTGGAGAAGGACGCCTGAGGACAAAGCCACACTTGGAGAAGCTCAGCACCAAAAATACCCAAAAGAATCGAACACGGGTCCTCACTCAACTCCCCGACTTCAGACATGTTGGTGGCATGAGCCCATTCATCTCCTTTCTCGTCTGGGAGCACCTTCCGTGGGTTTTTGTGGTGTCATCGGGAGCATGTTACGGTTTTATTTATTTATTTTATTTTTTAAAATAGATTTTATGGATTTTTTTTACAGAGAGGAAGGGAGAGGGATAGAGAGTTAGAAACATCGATGACAGAGAAACATGGGTCAGCTGCCTCCTGCACACCCCCTACTGGGGATGTGCCCACAACCAAGGTACATGCCCTTGACTGAAATCGAACCTGGGACTCTTCAATCTACAGGCAGGCGCTCTATCCACTGAGCCAAACCGGTTAGGGCTGCACTCGGGTTTCAGCACGTGTTCCCCTCGGGCATTCCCTCTCCTCTCCTCACCTGCTTCACCTACTTTCATCTCGTCCTCCTCCTCCTTCTGGGTTCCTGTTATGTAGAAGCTTCAGCTTCCCCTGCAAGTTGTCATGGTGATGGGAAGTGAAACGGTGTACCCTGGGAAGGAGGAAGGTCTAGGGGAGCTGATCATGATATCCCACCATGTTATCTCAAATAGAAGATTTCAGTTTCAGATTACCTATTATGATGAATCCAATCCCTCCCAACCTTCCTGGCTTATATAGAGGACATGATAACTTCTGGTCACGCCCTGTGTTCACTGGGTGGTATTCCTGTGGCCTCTGTAATCTGATAGGTCACTCCTGGGGCCACATTCAACAGGAAATTCATCTCAGTCCTCTTCCATAGGCCCACTTTCCCCAGGGGGAGTGTGCCCCCCAGCATCTCTCCATGGAGGCTTTGTGTCCAGTGGGGGTGGGGGTGACATTTCCTGCAGCAGGGGACCAGCCCAGGGGGGACACGCTCAGAGGCAAGCCTCCATGTGCCATGTGATCACAGCCCTACCTTCACCATTCTTGTGAACACTGATTGGCCAGGGGAATAACATGGCCAACCCCAGAGTCAACATACCAGCAACAGCACAGGGCGATATGGAGTGGCTTTGTGCTTCTCTGGGGTCCCCATGCTCAGGTCTGCCACAAATAATGAGAACTTGTCTGTTGTCAGTGTTCATTTCCCCTCAGCATCCCCCAGGGATTCTTATCCTATAGAATAAAAGACTAATTTGCAAATCGACCAAATGGCCGCTATGATACGCACTGACCACTATTGGGCAGACGCTCAATGCAGGAGCTGCCTCTAGCCCGTAGGGCCCAGACCAGCTAAGATGGGTACCAGTGGGGGCCCCCTGATCGGCCCTGCTGGTCACCTCACAGATTGGCCTTGATTGCCGGCCAGGCCTAGGGGCCCTACCTGTGCACAGATTTCGTGCACAGGGCCTCTAGTCTAAAGATAATCCACTTCTCTGATGTTGGGCGCCCCACAGAAACAAATCTCCCCTTGGTTACCAGCACTTCAGTCGTTTTCATGACTCCTAAGGGGTGCGGGAAAGGAGACAGAGGTGAAACCATTTCATCAGAGTCCCCTCTGAGCTCTCTGCTTTGAGTACATTTCTTTCCCTGGTAGCCAACTATGCCCAGACAAACAAATGAAGGCCCTTCTTGTTTGAAAGGAAATGTATGTATTATGTGGGAGGGACTTGGTAGCCCATTAATTAGAAGGTCTTACCACTTTTACTGTTTTAAAGCTTATGATAAACCAAGCTGTCCATCAAGCAATGTTCTGGATGATTTCCAACAAGCTATTGAATTGAATTTCAGCATTGCATTTGTGACCTAAATGCCAAATTCCCCCTCTTTTTACATCGGAGGGAATTGGCACTTGGCAAATTTAATAACTTGCCAGTATCCGTTGGTGGAAATCAGAAGAGGCAACATCGGAGGGAAGACTGGGAATGTGTTTTTCTAAAATCAAATTGCATGAAAAAGGTAATTAGACAGACATTTTTGACTGAGATTCCTCCATTACTAAAGCCTCACCCACAGCAAAAATAAAATAATAAAAGTGGCCTCTGGCCCCTGGTTGGAGTGGGGGTGAGGGATCTGGCGGTGATACCTGCAGTAGCATCGGCCTGTGTGGACTGGAGCCCCTGCTGACCATGCTGTGAGCCCCCGCTCTCTGCCCACCCTGGCTGCATCCTCTGACTCTGACCCCCGTGCATTCTCAGAGGCCACCCATGTGCCTCCTTACCCTTTGAGTTTATTTATTTAGTTGATTAATATTTGTATTGATTTCAGAGAGAGGAAGGGAGAGAGAGAGAAACATCAATGATGAAAGAGAATCCTGATGAGCTGCCTCGTGCACGCCCCCTACTGGGGATTGAGCCTGCAACCCGGGCATGTGCCTTGAGGCGATTCAGACCGTAACCTTCTGGTTCATAGTTTGATGCTCAACCACTGAGCCACGCTGGCCGAGCAAGTCCATTTTTATGTGATTTCTTAACACATCATGCCCTTCCTCATCTGCGGGAAAATGCGAGGCTGTTTTACTAATGACTTTGGTTACCCTCAAGGTAGGGAGGCCAACGCCCATGCTGCCCATTGGCACAGAGCAGCACTATGGTAAGGATCAAGCAAGCAGGTCACACTGGGGCCAGGCATGCAGGATAGGCCTGGAAGCATAGGGAGTTCCAGGTGTGAGGGGAGAGGGCAGCAGGGAAGTGCGGTCAGAGCACAGGAAACATGAGCTTTGCTGCCGTCCATGTTCAGAAAGGCAGAGCATCTCGGTCCAGATAGTCACCCCCAGTCAAGGACAAGGGAAGAAAGGGAGGCACACCGAAGGGCTGAGGGTGGAGGACGTGATGGTAAAAGACTGCAGTTGGGCGGCGAGATCGGTAGTGAGTGTGGCTCATACCCTCACAGGCCCCAGTGCGCTTCCGTTTTAGCTGTTTATTTCCCACAGGGCCAACCATTTCCTACATCAATGATCAAAGTTGAACTATCCCTTCAATAATTTGGTTGATGGTATTTAAATATGTGCTCCCCCCGCAAATGTGCACTGCTTTCTGCTCTCTGCAGAGAGATAACTGACTCTTAACTTTCACGACAAAAAATATGATACATGTGGGTTGTGACCACTTATTAACCTCAGCGTTTACCTGCATATTTGTTATATTTAATTTAAAAATACCCTGTATAATAGAAGCATAATATGCAAATCTACTGAATGGTGGAACGACAAGTGGTGGGAGGGGGCAGCGAGCAGGTGGCACCAGGCCAGCCAAGGCATGTGCCAGTGGGCAGAGGGAGGGGACGATGATGGGGGGGAGGTGGCAGTGACCAGGAGCAGCAGAGAGGCAATGTGTGTGTGCGTGGGGGGGGCAGCGCTGCGCTGGCTGGAACCATCCCCTGATTGATTGCCCGGTTGCCTCCTGCAGAGGGACAGGGCCCAAGCTGTCAGTAGGACATCCCCTAAGGGCTCTTGGACTGTGAGAGCTCAGACCAGGCTGAGGGACGCCCCCCGCCAAGTGCACAAATTTTCATGCACCAGGCCTCTAGTATAGTATAACGGGGAAAAGAAGTGATTCTTATTAGTATTAAGGAGCCAGAATAAATCTGCATTCTATCTGACAAATAGCCTTATACATGTGCTTACACTTTTACTCGTGAATATGATAACTAATAGGCTAAGTTCATTTGTATAAATATGCCTACCGTAAGTGGGCTCCTTCCTCAGGACTCGAAGATCCATAAGCATTACTGAGCAGCTATGAGTCATCTTGGTTCGTAATCCAATCCCGTTTGTTCCAGGGGCTTGTTCTGAAGCATCTCTCCAACGCAGGGAGATTAATCAGGATGCTATTTCCTCTCGCCCCGAGCTGTGTGTTTGGTAATTGGGTCGTTTGTCTTCCCCATCTCGATAGCAGTGGATGGAATCAGTACACTTGCCATGCAGAAGTTGGTTCCTGCCTGAGCTCAGGGAAAATTTGACTATGTCTATCAGATTAACATCCATTTGGAAATAAATGACTCCTGTAATCATCAACAGAAGCCCAAAGCCTGCTGGGCCTTGGGGAAGGATGACTGCAGAGGGCAGGAAGGACAGAAGGGGCGTGTGTGAGAGGGGAGGGTGGACACGTCATGGAGGGGTGCTGAGGAGGACATCTCTGGGACTCAGGAGGGCAAACACCTAGCCTCATTCTGCTTGTAAATTGGGGGACAGAACTAAAGCATTCACACGGTATTGGCACATGGCGTAAGGCTGCAGAATGGCATTGTGGGATGGATGGAGAGCACACACAGATGGGCCACACAGGGCTGTTGCCGGTGGAAGGAAAATGCCAGAACACTGTGCAGCTCTTCGAGAAAGCAGAGCACGTGCAACTCAAGAAAGTCCTGTCTCGTCGAAACCGGTGTGGCTCAGTGGCTAGAGCGTCGGCCTGCGAACTGAAAGGTCCCAGGTTCGATTCCCAGCAAGGGCATGTGCCTTGGCTGCGGGCACATCCCCAGTAGGGAGTGTGCAAGAGGCAGCTGATCAATGTTTCTCTCTCATCGATGTTTCTGACTTTCTATCCCTCTCCCTTCCCCTCTGTAACAAATCAATAAAATATATTTTTTTAAAAAAGGAAGTCCTGTCTCAGGTGAACAGTTCAGCCAGTGTGGCTTTCTCCCACGATTACCGCTGAGCATCCCCCCCTACCTGCCCGTGTCTCATGGGAAAGGACACTCGCTGTTCATGTTGCCACACACATGACTAGCCTGTTGCACGCAGACATGTACCCGTGCACACATATGCTCCAGTTCCAGTCCTTCCTACTGATCATTTTCAAGGACCGGATTTCATCCCGGTCCTTTATACACATCGCACCCTCAAAACGGATGAGTGTGCGATGTGTATTTTGGCTATCTCAGCGTTTCCCTCGTGTCAAATAAACATCAGAGGAAAATAAAATAAAAACATCTTTGCTTCTGTGTTGTTGTTTTTTTGCCTCCAGTTTCACCCCCATTCCATTCGCAATGCAGAAACAAAAAGATGGAAATACAATAAAACAAAAAAAGTCATCAATATGAACCATGTAACCTTTTCTATTTTTTTTTAAATCATGGGACCTTAAATGGCTTGCTCTCCTATTGGAAGTGTTCCTGACAATTTAAAATGGAGGGTGATACATAAAGGAATTCCCTTTCACGGATTCTACTGGGCCTTTGCCATTTGTGGCGATGACTATTACCAATGAGTAATGCACGTCACTGTCCTGTCACCTCCATGGCCAGCAGAATGTGGCGTCGCAGCTCAGTAGATAGGACTCTGTCCTTTTTGAGATCTTGTCCTCCCAAAGTGATGACGCTGACCCATGGCAAAGGGAAATCACTGACTGCCTTGGACATTTTCTCTTTTAGGCCCTCCAATGTCATACTTCTGACTGTTTAACTTATCCTATACAATAAAACCCTAGGGTGCAAATTGACCGAATGGTGGAATGACTGGTCACTATGGTGCACACTGACCACCAGCGGGCAGACACTCAATGTAGTTCTGCCCCCTGGTGGTCAGTGTGCTCCCAAAGGCGAGCGTTGCTCAGCCAGAAGCTGGGCTCACGGCTGGTGAGTGCAGCAGCCGTGGCGGGAGCCTCACCTGCCTCTGCTGCAGACGGGTGATAAGGATTGAGGGGTCCCAGACTGTAAGATGGATGTCCATGGGCCCAAGCTGGCAGGTGGACATCCCCTGAGGGGTCCTAGACTGCAAGAGGGTGCAAGCTGGACTGAGGGATCCCCCCCACCCCAGTGCATGAAATTTTGTGCACCAGGCCTCTAGTTTGAACATCAAACAGTAACATGATTAAAAACTTGCTAAGGTTTCGTGAACATCTTAACAACCTCTACTTCCATGTCTCCCCTGGAATTGCTTTGAAGCACATTTTCAGACTTTATTATTATAAATGCCTTTTCCTCTGAATATCTATGGCTTAACAATTCCTTCCCTAATATAAAAGACATCCTCTTGGACTTTCAATCAGCAGATCATTCTATCATTTAGGACACACAAAGTTATTTTTTTAAGTTCTACCTGCATTTAGGTAATTTTCTTTTTTTATAAAATTTGACTTGAGAAAAGAAAGTATGTCCTGAACATTATTCTATATCTTTTTTCTTTCACCATTGAGAAATCCTTAGCATTCCTGTAGGCAGAGGCCAGGAAGCCAATGGAGAGAGGCTGAAGACATGAACGAAGGGGTGAAGATTGATTTGCTCCTGGAACTTGCACTGGTTCTTATTCTGGAAAAGAGAAGGGGCATTGCAGTCCATTGGGTGGTATGCACTGGACCTGCCGAGGCTCTTTGATTCAGCACGGACCAACCAGCAGAGCTGGAATGAAAGAAGAGACAGAGAGAAACAAAGAACACAGGAAAACCTGCGGGAGAGACCCTGAGAAATGGAGCATGAGGTCACCTCTGCAAGCATCTCACTCCCTTTCCAAGCAGCTTCTATGCGGCTCGTACCCTGGGACACCGCATGATGCTGGCTGTGGCCTGAGCCTCCTTCGAGGGAAGCCCTCTCACCCTGAGATCATTTTATGGATTATCTTGGTTCTTGAGACATAGGCGTGTGGAATAAAACAGGCACAAGGTTCATGCCCCATGTAACATACAGTGAAATAAATTTCAAATAATATGAAGTTGCAACACAGGTTCATAGAGTAGGTTACAAATGTTTACTTCCTAGAGAAAAGATGCAGCAAATAAAAAGGCAAAGGTGATGAATGAAGGTAAGAACAGCCATGGGATGGGAGAATGAGGTTTGGAGAATATAGAGATGGGAAAAAAGTGACATAAAATTTAAAAAGAAAAAAAAAAGACTTTGCACACAGAAAGGTTTTGGCAATTTCTGGTCGGGATATTCAGATTTTCAGAAATTGATATGCTTTTCTTTTCCCCCCATAACTTTGTTCCACTGCTGAATTCTACCATTCCTCAATCGATTCCTGTGCCCAGCAATATCCTTCCAATAAATTATTAGTGAGCTCAACTTGGCTTCTGGTTGCTACCACAAACTCTTAGGCGCCCATAATTTTACTAGAAATCTTCTGAAACCCTTCTATTTTCTTATCAAGAATCAGAGATTTGCCAAGACCGGTTTGGCTCAGTGGATAGAGCATTGGACTGCGGACTGAAGGGTCCCGGGTTCGATTCCGGTCAAGGGCATGTACCTTGGCTGCGGGCACATCCCCAGTGGGGGGTGTGCAAGAGGCAGCTGATCGATGTTTCTCTCTCATCGATGTTTCTGACTTTCTATCTCTCTCCCTTCTGCTCTGTAAAAAATCAATAAAATAAAATAAAAAAGAATCAGAGATGTTAGGACAAAAACGCTCTCATGTGCAAGACATAGTTATCTAAAGTGCATTGTGAAATATACCGCATGGTGGGGTATGAAGAGCCACAGTTTCAGGCATGGTGTTTTCCTGGTTCTGCTCAATCCCCATCCCTTGGCTCAGAGACGCCACATGGACCAGGGATCAGTCTAAGCATCAAAGACTACAGCCTGTCAGAGTACAATGACAAGATTCCTCTCCCAGAACCACCACACTCAATCACTATCACATTGGAGAAGGTGTGTTTCATGGAGTAGGCCCGTGCTAGGCATCAGAGCTTGAAGAGCAGAAGCTCCTCCGTCTTAAACTCCACTTCCAGGAGACAGCTGTCATTCATCAGCTTGGTGAAGAGCTTTGTTCTCCACGAAGGCATGTGACCCAGCGACATGAAATGCTTTCGGAAAATTGATGAGTATGCGGTGCTGGCCACTATTGCATCACAAAATTTCCAGCTTGGAACGAATTCATGTCATTTAGATGTATTTTTTCATTTGAGTTTTCTTCTTTACTTTTAAAAGTCAAAAGAATACATGTTGCATACAAATAATGTATTGATCAATCAGGCACACCACGCTTTTCCAGACTAGCCTTCACCCCTAGAGAGACGTAAAAACACTATTTTTCATTCTCAATTATGTTTTATTACCTTGATTGTTTTTGAGTAGAGACACATTGCTATGGGTTGATTGTTGTCCCAAAAGAAGACACGTGAAGTCCTAACCACCGGTGTCTGTGAGTGTGGCCTTCCTTGTAAACAGGGTGTCTACAGATGTTGTCAACTTAGGATGAGACCAGTAGGGTGGGCCCTAACCCAGTATGACCGGTGTCCTTAGAAGCAGAAAAACAGCCATGTGGAGACAGAGGCAGAGAGTTGAGTGCTGCAGACCAAGCTGCTGATACCAAGGCTCGTTGGCAACCATCACAGCCAGAAAGAGGCAGGAAGGACCTCCCCTTCAGGCTACAGAGGGACCCTGTCCTTCAGATAAATGGGCGCCCCACTTTCAGGTAATAAATGCAAGTTGTTGTAAGCCACCCAGAATGTGGCACCTTCCTACAGCCACCATAGGAAGCGGATGCATACCTATCTCAAAGTGAAAGAATTTTCTAGATTCATTCTATTGTTTTGGGGGAGGTTGGGATGTTGTTCCTATTCACCCCCTCACAGGCCAAATATTTGTCAGAGAGGAGACTCCCTCTTTCCTTCCCTCACAATAGCATTTAACAGTGTGTCAATTCACAATTCAAATAATCTTCTTATTTTAAAGTCCTCAGGGCACCCAAGAGAAGGATTACATAAATGTGCATTGTTGGTAAACTGTTGTGTCGATTTCATTCTATCTCCCTGAGAACATTAGTTTCTCACCGATAACGGGATCCTTTTAGATTATTTAATAACCTTATCAGGAGTATCCCACAGATACACAGTTAACCCTGCTACACTAGCCTTCCCTGGGAAGAAAGGTCACCTGTGAGTCTCAAATCTCACATTGCACGCATGGAAACCTCGCAGGGTTGAGTCTCTTGTCACTGACAAAATGTTCCAAAAACGTTTGTTTACATTGTGATCTTTTGTTCTTTAAGTATCTAGACAAAAACAAACACACAGACAAAACCCTCTTCTACAGTCACCAGACCTTCTTTTCGGAGACGTTTCCAGATTGAGAAGGATCCCACCTCAGCCTTCGCCACAGTATCAGACACCGATTTCCGTTCACGACAGTCAAGAGCAGGGGACGTACGTTGGTGGGATGGCACAGTGAATTCCCAGACTACATGCATCTGGAGGTTGGATATGTTCAATCTGAGAACACTTTCCCGTTAAAACGATGCTGGAATGTTCCACTAAACAGATAAGAACCAAAGAAGTCAAATGAATTGGGCCTCTCCTCAGGCAGAGCTAAGGATTGCAAACACTGTCATAGACAGTAACGGTGCCCCAGCGGAGAGCACCACCACCTGGGAGGAGACCACAGCCTGATAGGTTCTTCTGAGAACCTGAGTTCGGCCCTCACTGCGGCCTGGGCCTCACCCTCAAGCTACCTCGCAGGGACCTTGGGCAAATTAAACGACCTCAAGCAAGTGTTCTTATCCCTGGCCAAGGTGAAATAGCGCCCCGCCTTCCAAAGTTGGTGTAAGGATCATCAGCAGAAAATTGCAATATGGGCAGATAGTATTCAAATGCTAAAGAGAGAGGAACACTGAAAAAAAAATGAGCGAGTGTTGCAAGAGTTTTTCAGGATAGGAGGATTTTAGCAGGAGTGAGAGCAGGCTCTGGGATAGGCTGTGGAAACCGCACTCTGTTTGCAGGGATAGGTGACGGTCGTCAGAAATGAAGGGATATTTCATTGGAGATCAGGCAAAGTCAGTACATGAGAGCCTCTTCGAAAGGTACCAGGACATGGAGCACTGGGAAAAAGAAGAGCAAGTCATTGCTTCCTGAGCTGATTTATCTGGTGACGAGTTATTATCGCTTTTCCCAGGTACCTTGCACAGAAATGAGTATGCGTTCACTGAAAAGGTTTACAGATGAAAGTCAAGTGCAGGTAAGTTGGGGAGCACTGGGTTAACCAAGGTGAAACCGAGGCCAGTGCTGCAGGCTCCTGAGAGGCTCCAACCTGGGAGGGGCATAGCAATGTTTGCTGAGCTGAGGATTCTGGGGCCTCTTCCCTGGCTCAGACACGCCTTGAAGGCCCATCCCACAGGCTGCGCAATCCTTTCTTCCCAGGAGCTCCCACCACGCCCCATCAAACTCACCTTGGGAAATGCTGCCCTATTGCTTTGAAACAGTAAAAGCTGTCTAGGAAGCAAGGCCAACTTGTGATCACAACAATTCTAATCAAAGCTGTTACTTTTTAAGAAAAATATTTCAACAAACAGGGTTTATTGCATATGACACATGATTAGTGGTTCTTGTAATTAGCAATACACTCTAATCCTATATACTAAAGAGGTAATATGCAAATTGACCATCACTCCAACACACAAGATGGCCACCCCCATGTGGCCACACATGGCCACCCCCATATGGACAGATGGCCAGCAGGGGAGGGCAGTTGGGAGAGACCAGGCCTGCAGGGGAGGAAAGTTGGGAGAGACCAGGCCTGCAGGGGAGGTCAGTTAGGGGGGACCCAGGCCTGCAGGGGAGGACAGTTGGAGTGGATCAGGCCTAAGGGGAGGGCAGTTAGGGCCAATCAGGCCGGCGGAGGAGCAGTTAGGCGTCGATCAGGCTGGCAGGGGAGTGGTTAGGGGTGATCGGGCTGGCAGGTGGAAGCGGTTAGGGGCAATCAGGAAGGCAGGCAGGCGAGTGGTTGGGAGCCAGGAGTCCTAGATTACAGAGGGTGCTGGCTGGGCTGAGGAACACACACCCCTGTGCATGAATCTCGTACACCAGGCCTCTAGTTTTCTTAATAATCACGATGTAAGTTCATCCTACAATTATCAATGACAACATTCTTTCCCTTGGCTCATGGCCAGCAATCCATCTACAGATTCAAAGTAATATGCAGACACTTTTCCTCTGAAAAGCACAGGTATGCAAAGAGATATCACACAAAGGAGCATAAACATAACTAAAATATTTATGTATGTGTTTTAAATATAGATGTATGTTTTCTAGCACATACAAATGTGTATGTATATGATATAAAAGCAGACCTGAAGAGAATTTACGAGTGAGTACATTTAATAAAAATAAATCATCTGTACTACTGTCATCAAAGAATATCTATCACAAGGAGTTTTCCTCTAACATCTACACTTGAAATTATCTGAATCCTTTAATCACATCAACTGATTTACCTAAGTGGTCAGTCCTTTCAACTTCATCAGGGCTAACCCTTGCTAAAATTGCCATGCAGACATAATGGCTATTTGGGTGATTCAATGCTATCAGATTTGCTGGACTTCTCCAATGTCCTGGCATACCTCATTTCATGTTCCAAAGAGGGCGGAAATGCATTTTTCCCGTCACAGTCACCAATACTAAGTGATAGCTGATCCCTGAAGGTAACATTTCTTTGACATCAGTTTTTTGCATTTAAGAATCTTCAAATTCTTAATATATCACCTGAGAACTAACTTGTATCATTCACTGAATGTGTAAGGATCTATGGAAACATCAGGCTTTTTAAATATCTCCGGTATTGCATCCTATGATTTTCTTCTCATAATCTGTCTGGCCCTGAACTAAAAGCAAGTTAATTTTAGAAAGCATATCCTTTATTAATGCACTACACACAAATGCATATATACATAAGCAATATTTGAAAGTTCTATTTATATTTAACTAGAGGCCTGGCACATGGATTTGTGCGCCGGTGGGGTCCCTCGGTGTGGCCTGTGGGATCAGTGGCCCTCCACGCCACTGCAGCCAGTCCATACCCGCCAGCTCACTGGGCACAGGCCACTGTCAATGTGGATCCTGCACAGCAGGAAGTGATGCACGAAGCAGCAGGAGGCCAGGGAGGAGCCCGAGGCTGGGCTGGGCATCACGCCACTCCCACTCATTTCTACACTGGCCAGCCTTCAGCCAGATGTCTGGTACCCATCTGTCAGCTGAGAGGCACTCTCACTGTGGGAGCACAGTGACCACGTGGGGGTAGCTCCTGTGTTGAGTGTCTGCCACCTGGTGGTCAGTGCACATCATAATTACCGGCCAGTTGTCCAGTCTTCTGATTGGTTAGGCTTTTATATATATAGATATGTGCAATATGGATATGTTTGGGTTGTTTTATCTCTTATCTAATATTTTGGTATTTTGTTCAATCTTTTTTCTTTTCTTTTTAGAAAAAATATATTTTATTGATTTTTTTACAGGGAGGAAGGGAGAGGGATATAAAGTTAGAAATATCAATGAGAGAGAAACATCCATCAGCTGCCTCTTACACACCCCCTACTGGGGATGTGCCCACAGCCAAGGTACATGCCCTTGACCGGAATCCAACCTGGGACCTTTCAGTCTGCAGTCCAATGCTCTATCCACTGAGCCAAACCGGTTTTGGCTGCTCAGTCTCTTTTCAATGGATAAATTGGTCTGAGCTTGGGAAGATGTGCCTCCCACATATAATTATTATGTGCTCATGTACCTATGTGGATAGTCTTAAACAGACTTTCTTTATTTTCCGGCTAATTTGATTAGCATGTAGACAGGTGGATCACTTCGGCTTGCAGAAACTGGTCATAATTCTTTTTTTCTTTTAATGACCAACCTAAAATGATTTTAAAACACCAAAGGCATTTCCTTATTCCATAGGTTGTTTCAATCTTTTCTCTTCTAAAGAGATCTAAAATTCAAATAATTGCATTTGGGTAGAAAAGAAATTCTTCAATCTAAGGTTAAGAATGTTAATTACCATCTTACTAAGACACCAGGATCCAGGGACATGCAGAAATGGGCTCTTGGAAAAAATCAATCAGCTGCAGAGATACAACAAAACCCAGCATTTTATACTAGTTTTCATTTCTTTCCGTAGGTCTAACAGCAAAAGTGCATTTGAGATGTGTGGTTTTCCTTCACAGGCCACATTTCAGGAAAATGTGCGTTCCAGGAAAGACTATGAGGTAGACATACTCTCATCACTTCATCTTTCCACGAACTGAACAAATTATTTACTCTTTTTAGACTGATTTATTAGTCATGTGAATGAAGATTATTTGATTGTATATAAAAATTATATATCAACTATTATTAGCTGCGGAATTTCAGTTGAATTGTTAGTTAAATTATTCAATCTATTTGTTTCCATAAATAGGGGCAGTAATACTAATCACATCCTAGAGCTATTGTGAGAGAAATACTCAATGCATGATAGCTAACAGTATTTCTAATGGAATGCTTAAAAGCTGTTTTTTGAAGTCATGTTTTATTGAGTATACCTATATGCAAAAACACACAGTGATCTAATGAAGTAGTATTATTATTCTCTAATAGTTCAAAGTATCAATGTTGGACAAAGTGCTACCTTTTCTGTATAATAAATTTAATTCCATTAAAGTATTTTAAATTATGTTCTTAATTTCTATTGTAAATGAGGCTAACATAAATATTATTTCATTATATAAGTGGAAAAGAGAATAAATTATTCTTTCTAAAGCATAGTTTACTCTATGTAACTTAAATGTTCATCTTAATTAACTCATAAGTAAATCCCTGGCTGGGTCATTCACAGCCATTACCATATTTTTGTTTTTTTAACAATCAGTATTAAGTTTGTGGTTTGTCTTGTCTCTAATGATGTATTTTAATGATTGATAACTAGCCTCTTTTATGCTGAGGAAGTTTTTAAGTCAATTAGTTCTGTGAATCTTTCCAATTAGGTATTGTAATGTTGGAAAACAAATATATTAAGTGCATATATATTTTCATATGTTTATATTTACAGGGTGGGGCAAAAGTAGGGTTATAGTTGTGAGTACAGGAAACACAGTTTATATTGGTATCATTATTTATTAAATATTATATTTTTTTTTCCAGATGAACAACTGTAAGCCTGTATTTTGGTGTATGGAGAGACGTGTTTCACATAAATGCTCAGTAATGGCATCAAATGACATTCACATTGGAATACACTGAATGGTTCTTGGTGATCCCCTCAATGTACATGAGTGAATAAATGAACACAAAATTTGACTGACAATTTTGCATAAATAAATACTAGAAGAGAGGCCAAGTTCATTTTGAAGCAATGGGATGTGTTCACAGTCTCATAAGTTCTCAGGGATTTGAGCCACAATTGAGGCTACATCTTGTTAGGGAAATTGAACAGCGAGAGGCCAGTACACCACTTATGCTAATGAAATGAAAAGTATACGTATTTTCCAATGTTAGCCTATTAAAACCAAATTTCCCTCCAGCTACTTTAGTGCATATACAACTCCCAAACATGCATGCGTTTTTCTCACTGATAAACAGTAAGATAAATGTTTTAGCCAACCAAGTACCTGAGAGTTTACAAAGTTTAATTCATATTTAAGAGGAAATCTTAATAGGTTTTATATATGCATAGAACAATCCTATCTATAATGTTGGGAGTTTAGGTGTTTTTTTTTTTGGCTTAATTAGGTTCCTACATTTATATAAAGAGCAATATAATTTAGTAAATGTTGATACATATATATGTAATCATATAATAAATATGCACATGCATATGTAGGCTGATATGACAATATTGGTATAAACATTTACTTAACTAATTATAGGTATATATATATATATATATATATATATATCTCCACACATACATACAGGTGTGTTCATTATAGCCTCTTTAATACATTCTTGAATATTTTTATAAATCCTTCATCATTTCCTCTCTCTCCTACATTTAAATATGGTCACGCTCACTCAAAAAGAAGCAAGTGTCTAATGCACAAGAGAATGACAATCATTATTTTCTAAGAAGCACCTTAATAAAACGTTTTGAACATTTACAATGGGAGCTCAGATCTGAGCAATGGCCCACGCCCTCCCGCTCAGCTTCCACTCCCTGATGAGAAAATTGCAGATAACACTGATATTTTTGTGGTCAACATCCAGCTGCACAGGACAGAGACCTGCGGGGGTGAGATCTGTGCAGGCTACAGAACAGAGTGGCTGCTCCGTCTGCTGACTGAACCCTCAAAGAGTGGGGAACAATCTCCTTTTGTCCTTCTACTCCTAACCCTCTCCCTGCACCAGCTCCCTGATCCCACACCATTTCTCCTCACGCAGTGACATACCTTCAGATGTAAGAAAAGCCATTTGCTTCCTCCCCTTTTACTTGTTGTGAGTTGAGATGTTTTCCAAATGCTGATTTAGATGAGAGCCATTGGCTGGACT
The DNA here is from genome assembly GCA_027563665.1 of Antrozous pallidus. Classification (NCBI taxonomy): domain Eukaryota; kingdom Metazoa; phylum Chordata; class Mammalia; order Chiroptera; family Vespertilionidae; genus Antrozous; species Antrozous pallidus. Next base: position 92,639,513 of record CM050519.1, read on the forward strand.
CAGAACATGGATTCAGAGAGTGAGCAGATCAAAGACAGACGATGGAACAGCCCAGCTGCCTCCCACCTGCTTCTCAGGAATGCCTTCGGACACTGCTTTCCACTCATGCATTCATTCCCTCAACGTCACTTCCCATGTCCACTGGCTTCTAGTTGCAGAAATGAAGGGTTTAATCCTGTCTGAGATTCCTGTGCTGCCAGGGCAACTACGCTGCTTTTCTTTTTAAATCTATTTTATTACTGACTTCAGAGAGGAACGGAGAGGGAGAGAGAGAGAGAGAGCGCAACATCAATGATGGGAGAGGATCATCGACTGGCTGTCTCTTGCACGCTCCCTATTGGGGATCAAGCCCACAGCCTGGGCCTGGGCCCTGACTGGGAACCAACGGTGACCTCCTGGGTCATAGTCGATGCTCAACCTCGGAGCCACGCCAGCCGGGTGCTTTCCTATATTTAGTCAGAACACCAACTTCCTCTGTATTGAACTTTTCCACAGAACACCCTTTGCACCTCTCTGACATAAGGATGCAATAAGGAATTAATAAGTATGCTCAAGGAATAAGGGATTAAATATGACGGTAATACTTGGAAGGCAATGTCTTGGACTAGCAGTAAAAACGTAACAGACTATCATTGCAGGTAAAGTGAATGCCCATGAAGGTAACCATGTATATCGACACTCCATGAAGGTAACCCTATGTATGCCAACACTCCATGAAGGTAATCCATGTATGCAAACACTCCATGACGGTAACCCATGTATGCCAACACTCCATGAAGGTAACCATGTATGCAAACACTCCATGAAGGTAATCCACATATGCCAACACTCCATGAAGGTAACCATGTATGCAAACACTCCATGAAGGTAATCCACATATGCCAACAGTCCATGAAGGTAATCCACATATGCAAACACTCCATGAAGGTAATCCACATATGCCAACATTCCATGAAGGTAACCCATGTATGCCAACACCCCATGAAGATGACTCATATAAGCAAAAATTCAGTGTCATAGTTGTCTTCATTTCTACTCAACTTACACTGTGTTTCAACTAGCACTGTGGATCTATGTATCACTTGACTATTACCAACCCCCAGGACTACACTGATTCTAATATTTTAAATCTTCATGTCCCACTTCTGAGGGACACACACACCTCACCTCAGCTATTTTCCTCCTTTGTGAACTCTCTGTTCCTCTGATGCATCCAGTGTTTTAATGGATCTCCCAATATCGTATTATCTTTTCTCCTCCTATCGCACCCCCTCTACTGCCATGACATATGATTTTCTATGAGGCCTGGGGTAGATGTCTCATTTTATCTTGTCTATAAAAATCCTATGCCTTCTCTTCTTGTACCTTCACCAGATCAAAATCTGGAGGCGTTGCCTCCTCTTTTACCCTTAATAACTTTACAAGAATCATCGTACTCCCTTACGTAAAAAAATTCCAAGATATTTCACAGTCTCGGTTCAGCTTCACAATACTCTGTTCTCATCTCACGTCTCTGCTCCTGCCACCTGACCACATGTGCGATGCTGGGGTGCCTCCTCCCTCACTTCCCCACGTTTGCACATGCTGCTGCTGCTGCTCCTGACCCACGCTCTGCTCCCTCCACCTTGTCCTCAGAAGCCATCAGCGCTGGAAGTCTCTGTGGGCTTCCTGCCACCTCGCCAACACCACTCATGCCCACTTCTGCTTCCCTGGCACCCGCTGTCCAAGAACTCAGCGCAGAGCATTGCGCTCATCTGGCTAATCCCTCTGCTTTCTCTCCAGACTTCTCCCCGGACTGAACACTCTTGAGAGACAGGTCCACACATTGCCACGCGTGTCTCTACCACTGCGTGCAGTGCCTGATCTGAAACAGATGTCAACAAAGGTTCCTCCTGGAAGACTGGCAGGAGACCGCACCAAAGCAGTGATACTAATAAAGAAATGTTTTGATAATTATTTTTGGCAGAGCCCCCCCGAGTGCCTTGAGGACTCATTTTGCCTTAAAAGGTGGGTTTTAATACAATAGCTAAGGTATACCAGGATAAGACTTTTAAAAAAAAGAATATGTGCTTTTGCATAGAATAAACATGGTGTTTTGTGATTTTGAATGATTTTTTCCCATATGCTACCCCATTGTAGACTATAAAGTTGCTGTCACTTTAAAGTGAGTGGGTATGTCTTCTGGTTCTTTTACCTTCTCTTATTTTGCTTTCTAAGTCCCTATCTCGGCATCTTGAGTTAGTGAATATCGGTTCCCTGGATTTCAATATGGAGGTAATTACTGTCCACAGTAAAAGTATATTATTATTGAAGAAATATGGCTACAGAATAAATATGCTGCAATATCACTGAACACTTAAACATGTATAACATACAAAGTCAATATTCAATTAATGAGTTCTATTATTTTGGGAAAATAGCATTATTACTATTGTCATTTTGTCTGCTGCTATTGAGAAGTACAGATCTCAATTTAATGTTCAAAAACTTTTAAATAATAGCTATGGAATATAAACCCTTATGTCCCTTAACCACTATTATGATTAAGATTATAATTTAGTTCTCCTATTTCTTAGCTTTTGAATTTTTTCTACTTGACCACATAAGAAACGTCTACATTTTATTCTCACATCCTCTTACATAAAACCTTTAAGAATGTTTTCCCCTTAGGAACACAACAAAGTTGTTATTATTCTAACATTGTTTCTAGGTCTTTTATTTTTATTCTAAGTTTACACCATAATACACAAATGAAGTAAACACATTTTAAAACTTGTTATTTTAAATGTGATTTTCTCGGTACAAATTATGAGGATTTGCACATTTCAGGTATGATTCCTCTCATAACAGAAGGATCACAGGTTCCGGTCATTGATAAGCCCCATACACCCACCTGGCCTCTATCTCTCCTATGGGCTCCATCTATATCTCTGCATCTGTACTTATCATTATATTACTAGAAACCCGGTACACAAATTCATGCACAGGTGGGGTCCCTCGGTCTGGCCAGCAATCAAGGTCTATTGGGAGGGGGCAGCTAGTGGCAGGGGTGAGGGACCACGGGAAGTTGGCTGTGGGAATGCACTGACCACCCAGAGGGTAGCTCCTGCATTGAGTGTCTGCCCCGTGGTGGTCAGTATGCAGCATAGGGACTGGTTGACCAGTCGTTCCAGTCATAACAGTTGCTTAGGCTTTTATATATGTAGATTACCTCAAGCAGACTAAGGATAACTTTTAAACACTCTATTTACCCCAGCAAATTAAAATATACATCATCCAGTGTCACTAGGTAGAAAACAACTCTCTGAAAGAAGAATAAAAAGATAGGGTTGCAAGACTGGAAAGAAAGATTCAAGGAAGGTAAATAAAACTGGCTCATAAGTGACTTCATGGCCTGGAACCAAAATCTGAGGCAATATTAAAATGCTGAGAGAGGAAGGAAGGCAAGGAGAGAAGGGGGAAGTGAGCAAAGAGATAATAATTATCCTATCAAATAAAAGAGTAATATGCAAATTAACTGTCACTCCATCACAAAGATGGGGGTGCCTAGAGCCACCAGATGGCAAGGCCTAGTCCTCTCAGCCCCACCAGAGTCCCGCAGTCCTGGGGGGTAGGAGGGGGGCTGCTGCTGAGAGCAGGCAGTGTGAGTGGCCTGGCGGAATTCTTGCCTCATTACTGTGGTGACAAGGCGAGCATTCTGTGCCCGGCCGCGAAGGGCCTCTGAGCAGCAGTCATGGAGCGGGGTTGTGGGGAAAGGTGTTGGGGAATGCTTGCCTCATCACCCTGGTGAGAAGGTAAGCGTTCTACGCTTCGCCCTGGAGGCAGGTGCAGAACGCCTGTAACGTTGCAGGCTGGCTGAGGGACCCTCTGTGCACAGATTTTGTGCACGAGTCCTCCAGTCCTATATAATAAAAGGCTAATATGCACATTTACTGAACAGCAGAATGGTCAGTCGCTACGACGTGCACCAGCCACCAAAGGGCTGACACTCAAGGCAGGAGCTTCCTGCTGGTAGTCAGTGTGCTCCCTTAGAGGGAGCGCCACTAAGCCAAAAGCTCGGAACTGGGCTCGTGGCTGGTGAGAGCAGAAATGGTGGCAGGGGCCTCCCCCACCTCCCCAGCAGCCGGACATCCCCTGAGGGCTCCCGGACTGCAAGACGGTGCAGGCCAGGCTGAGGGACCCCCTGAGTGCACAGATTTTGTGCACTGGGCCTCTAGTGAGTGTGTGTGTGTGTGTGTGTGTGTGTGTGTGTGTGTATATATATATATATATATATATATATATATATATATAGAGAGAGAGAGAGAGAGAGAGAGAGAGAGAGAGAGAGAGAGAATCTGCATTATTAAACTATTCTAGCCCTGGCAGGTTAGCTCCGTGTTTAGAGCATTGGCCCCAGAACTAAGGGTCATGGATTTGATTGCCTTTAATTCCTGGTCAAAGGCACATGCCTTGGTTATGGGCTGGCTCCCTGCCACTGGTAGGGGCAGGGCAAGAGCCAACCAGTAGATGTGTCTCTCACACAGTGTCGTCTCTCTCTCTCCCCTCCTCCTCCCTCCCTTTCACTAGCTTTAGAAATTAATGAAAACTATATCCTCCTCCAGTGAGGATTAAAAATAAAAAGGTATTCTAAATTTTCTCACTGACAAATTTTGATTAAGTTGCTCTCTACGGAGAAATATTATAAGACAGCTTTATTTTTATTGACATTCTACTTAGTCAAAGCATCTATTCTTTGGTGCTAGCCTAACTTCTTTTCAGGATTAGGCTTAGGGTTGAAATTAATATGTTATATAATAGCTAAATTAAAAAGACATATAATGAAGTTGCCATCTATAAAGTACTATACTTTATTTTTTAAAATATCTATAGTGATTTTTAAATATCTATGCAAATATATATGTATAATATGTGCTTTTTGGAGAGAATAAACAGCCAGTGCATTAGTAGATGTACTAGTATTTGCCTGAAATATTGAAGTTGCTTAAAAGTAGTTTTGTGACTAACAACTTATTGAAAGAAAAATCATGGTACGCTTTGAAGCATGATTAAAAATCTAGCAAAGCACTTAGTTCAGAGGAGTGAACATTGGAGCTTAACAGAAAGGGCAATGTTCCTCCTGTAACAAACAGTATGTCCTAAGGAGCTAGGATTATCATAATACAAAGACCGAGGTGCCTGGAGTCCTTTAACAGAGACCAAAAGCAACAACAGAATCAAAAATAACACATCACTTGCAGACTATCTAACCGGGTTATCATTTGGGTTATGTCATTTGTAACCCTAAAAAGCATATCTAAGTAATCCATTTTTAATTAGAAGACATTCTGGACACTTTATGCTAACAGATTCCAAGAAACACTTATAATAGAGGGAGTCTATCCTCCAGGAATGAAAAACTGGAAGAAAAGCCTGTTTAGAATTAACATTTCCACCCTCTACTATTATATGAATGGCAGCATTATGAAATTAAATGTGCAAAATCGTACGAATGAAGGCTATCCAAGAGATTGACCTTTGGCTAGTAATGACATTCATGTTCTCCGATGGCCACCACTTAATAACATGACATTAAATAGATGACATTATTTCCATGTTCTGACAGTGAGACTGAAATATGGAAAACAAATAATTACACCATTGATATCCCAATTCATTCAACAAATAGGTATTGAGTGCCTATGATTTTCCAAGCTCTGTTCTAAGAGCTTGGGGCTTAACAAATAATTAAAAAAACCATCACTTGCCTGGTTAGTGTTTATATAGAATACATGCTTATGATCATCAAGTATATGGACACAATGCCAGATCCAGTGTCCACATCCCCCAAGTCTAATGCTTCGTGTGCAGATTCTCTTATGTCTTAGAAATAACCTATTTAAAAATACACCACGTAATAGCAATATTAATTAAGCAATTATATCTAATTTATCTAATATACTTAAAATGCATAATAAATATTTTATTTTTATAATTACATTTAGGCCTAGCTCATTTAATACTTACCAAGTGCATAAGAGTCTGTACTTACACTGAAAGAATTATAATATATCAGGTTTACTAAAGGGATGATTTTTTTTCTTTCAGCAACATAAATCAATTTATATATAACAGAGTAATAATTACTGCACAATTCTCCTTAATCTCATGATAAGTCTACTGATGAATTCTACGGTACATTGACCCTGGGGTAGAGTCCTACATCCATTCATTTACAAACATTTCATCAGCATCCATTACCTTCTAGAAGCTCTTCTTAATGCTTGAGATTTGTTAGCGAAAAGAACATACCTCTGTACTTGTGGAGTTACATGCGAGGAGAAGAGAGGCACCACAAGCAATAATGGGGGTGAGAAAGTAAGTCCCACAATATGGGAGAAGGTGACGAGCTCTGGAGGAAAACACTTAGAGCGAGTTCAGGGAACTCTGGTGTGCAGGGCAGAGGGACAGGTTCCACTATTCTTTCTTTCCTTATTAATTAAGGCAGTGGTCGGCAAACTGTGGTTCATGAGCCACATGCGACTCACAAGCCGTGGTTTGCCTACCACTGGATTAAGGTATTACAGATGTGTCCTTATCCCCCCAATGCCCCTCCTCCAACTCATGCCCTCACCCCCTGGTGTTTGTGGCCGTTGGTCAGGCTTATATGCATGCATACAAGTCCTATGGTTGAGCTCTCCCTCCCCCCCTCCTCCTCCCCTTCCCTACCTTCCCTCTGAGGTTTGAGCATCTGATAGATGCTTCTCTGGATTAAAAACTGGTGGTACATCTATCCAATGGCATGCTATTATGCGGTAAAAAGGAAGGAACTCCTACCATTTGCTACAGCAAGGATGGCCCTGGAGAGCATTATGCTAGGAGAAATAAGTCAGTCCATGAAAGATAAATATCACATGATCTCATTTGTGGAATATAATGAACAACAGGTTCCACTTCTTAAAATGTTGGTAGGGGTAAGGCATCATTGCAAAGATGAGATTTCAGCAAATATTTGAAGGAGGTGATGGAGTTTCCCTAAAAATATTTTTGCGTGTGGTGTGAGAGAGGAATCCATTTGTTTTTCATATTGCTAACCAATTCCCCCTATGTCCTTTATTCTACCCTGAACCCCAACACTCTATCAGGCATACACCAATCCTATATAATCAAAGCCTAATATGCAAATTGTCCCCTCTGGTGGTCATCCTATCTGGAGTTCAACTGCTCACTATTACATGTGCTGACCACCAGGGAGCAGCGTGGACTATGGCAGGAGTCTGTACTGGGGCCCTGGCAATGGTGGCAGTGAAGGTGCTGCCAGCTCTGTGGACCCTGACAACAGGGGGACCATGGGGAGATGGTGGAGCAGGTGAGTGAGCTGTGCCAGACCAAGACGGGTGTGAGTGGGGGCCGATCACTCCACGGATCACTCCACCGACGGTGACCAGCAGTGGCAGTGGGGAGGGAGGGCTGCCACCCAGCTCCCAGTTGCTGAGGGAGCCAGGGGAGGGGGGTGAGGGGGCCCAGCCTCAACCAATCGCCCGGCAGATGACAACCAGCAGTGGCGGCAGGGCACGGGGCCATCACCTGGCTCCCAGGTGCTGAAGGGGCCAGTTGGGGGGCCCAGCTCCAACAGATGGACTGCAGTGGGATGGTGGATCAGGTGAGGGGGCGGTGAGGGGGTGTACCAGGTGGGGCTGCGGGCTACATTCCTGGGGGTATGAGCTGGGGCCTGATGTCCATAAGCCACCCTGAGGGACCCCACCCATGCATAAATTCATGCACCGGGCCTCTAGTTTTCCACATAAAAGTAGGTCAAACCCTAAAAGGAGTTATTAGGAGCACTTCCCTCATAGAGTTGCTATAGGACTCGAATGAATCCTATAATCTAATGTGCTTAGGGTGGTGTGCGTACTTAACAGGGAAACGGTGAAGTTCACCATGACTATGAACCCGCTGGTTCGGTGAGTTTATAAAGAAAATGGTTTTTCTTTATTGATCGCACATGCAACTCCCTACCAAAACTCTCTAATCCTATATAATAAAAGGCTAATATGCAAATTGACCAAACAGCAGAACAACCAGTCATTATGATGTGCACTGACCACCAGGGGATAGACGCTCCATGCAGGAGCTGCCCCCTGGTGGTCAGTGTGCTCCCCCTGGGGGAGCGCCGCTCAGCCAGAAGCCGGACTCACAGCTGGCGAGCGCAGTGGTGGCGGCGGGCGTCTCTTCTGCCTCCACAGCAGAGCCAAGGCTCATGGCCTGTGAGAGGGGGCAGTTTGGGCTGAGAAACCCCCCGCCCCTCGCCGAGGGCAAAACTCTTGTGCACCAGGCTTCTAGTTTTTTCTATAACTGCACTGGAGATTCTGTTGTATTTTCTACATAAACAATGGTATTGTTGGTAAATATTGACATTTAGTTTTTTCCCTTTCTAATTGTTATATGTTGTATTTATTTTACTCACCTCAAAAGCATTCAGAATAAAGCTGAATAGAAACTGTGAAAGTGTACATCATTAAGTTTGATTTCCTTATGTTTAGATATACTTCCAGGGAAAAGTGTGTAGGCAAACATTTTTTTAAAAAACGTATTCCACATATCTCTGTCTTTACTAAGACATTTTGTTAATTTACAATGATTAAGTTTAATAATATTTTTCTCTGATAAACTGGAAATTATAAACTCAATATTTGCTTCATTGTTGGTTAATCCTGAAATTTTACAATGTATAATTATTTTGAAAAAGTCTGAAATTAGCCAATATTTTCATCTGTCCAAAGAAACATTGGAATGTTAGTATGCATTATTTATAACTATCATTCTTCTGACATATATGATATTATTGTCCATTACTTAAGTACCCAAAAAGTATATGATTATTTATTATTCTTTTTTAATTTATTTTTCTTATTGAATTCAGACAGGGAGGGAGTGGGAGAGAGAGACAGAAATATCAATGATGGCTGCTTATACATTTGTTTTTGAGTTTCTTCATTTTTACTATGTTGTGTTTTATTTGGACTTTTAAATACACTAACCCTATTTACCACATCTTATGGCTCCTAAATCTGAGGAATTATTAAAGTCAAATCTGGAAACATTTCACCCATTTTGTGTTCATTATTGTTTCTCCTGTCCACTAAATTTTCTCCATTTGAATATCCAGTTAGATATCTGGAATACCTGCTCTTTCTATATTCCATACTTTATCATTTTAAAAAATATATATTTCTCTCAATCTAGTTTCAGAATTATATTCTTAGACATTTCATAAACTTATCTTTTGGTTCCTAAATCTCTCTTTTTTTGTGTCTTTCCCAATGCTTACTATGTATTGAGTTTTAATTACAAAAATGTTATTTACTATCTTTGAAATACTGATTTTCTTCCCAAACTTTCTAGATATTAATGGTAGGCTCTCACTCCTTGCTTATTGCTGTTCTTTTATTTTTTAAAAAAATCTTAATTTCACATTTTTATGATAATCATAATTCTGTCATTTATTATTTCTCTTTATTCTGAACTGCAGATGCTTTTTTGTGCCCTTAATAATTTTTTCAGCTCATATTTTTTCCTAATTTAAACTGTAAGACATCTAATTTTTTTCCTAATTTAAACTGTAAGACATCTAATTTTTTTTCCTAATTTAAACTGTGAGATATCTAATCTTTTTCCTCATTTAAACTGTGAGTACTTCAAATGTGACAGTTGCCCTAAAGGGGGAATTGTGTTTCCTCCCCTGGGATCCAGGGTGTTCAGTTCACCAGAGGCATTTTCGTCTCTTCCAGAACGCTGTTCGATGATTATTTCATGTTTTATTCCAATACCATGTCCAGTCCAAAGGCTTTTGGATCCCTTCTCAGCTTTCTCGCCACAGCTTCCTCCTGCACTTCTGGCTTCCTGTTATTATTACTATTGATTTTAATGTATATTTTGATCCCTGCATGTTCCTTTATTCTCTCGCTAGTCCAATAATGCATTAGAAAGCATTATGATAGCAATTTATTTAAAAATATTTGAATTTGAGCAGGCAGATTTTTTCTGATGACCTAGACTATTTTATTGTTAGATTAAAAAAAAAAACACCTCATTACGTAATCAATATATAACTTCGTGTAGGTTTTAAATATACGATTATTTAAAAGCACTAACTTTGAACAATAATAAGCTCCTGATCCAGCATGTTCCCATCAAGTAAATTTAACAATAAAAGGCCACGGCATTCACCCAAGTAACAATTATTTCTTTCTGTGCACTTTCTATATTTCACCCAGAAAACCCTTACTTAAAATGTTGTAGAAAACTTTATAAAAGATCCTGTTTTGTTGAAGGTTGCCATCATTATACAGGTATTGTAAAAGTAATAGTATTCTCAATTGTTGACTAACACAATTAGTTTAATATTTGAAGTACCTGAAAGCTAATAATATTATTAGAGCATTTTCTAATTCTCTAAGCTAATAATCATTACAATGTCAAGTCAAATATCCAAACATGATTTTTTTTAAGAAGCCTGCTACTGTTAATTATATAAAACTATAGTCAAAGCCTGGTCTAGAAAGAGATAGGATCAGAAAATGACCACACAATTTTATATATTGGGTTCTGAGTGGGTAAATAAAATTTCATTATTTCTACAATAGAAATAATTTCATTATTTCTATTTTATTATTAAATATATTAGGATATATATTATATATTATATATGTATTATATAATAGACATAAGTATAAATGTGTGCATGTGCACAAATATTTTATAAAGTTATATGTGAAATGCATTAAATGTACATTTATAAATTAAATTGCCTTTTAGAGAGCATTTTTCTAAACAGTTATCAAATAAATTCCTGAATGTATACATGGATTAATATTCCAAGGTAAAAGTACAGGTACTGTACCTGGTGTCTACCGAGGAGTATGTATTGCTAGAGTTAATAATAATTATCTTTCCAGATGAAAGATTAATGATTTAATGCTATAAGATGTAAGAATGATTCACAGCTCTGCAAGCTGAACTACATGTATATTGAAAGAATTTATGAATTCCTCTATGCCATTTGCTTTTCGAAATCAGTTTTTAGCATTAGATACCTGAGCTAATCCTTAGCATTTGCAGGTCATTCTTTCCAAGAGCTAAACTTACTTGACTTTTGTCTGCAGGTATAGGGTACGGCAAGTCTCCAGAAGAAATAAGTCACTTAGGCAGAAGGAATTTCAGCAGCATCACACTAGCATTAGGAATAAATAACTAAACACTGCTGTTCACTCCAATCTGAATTCACCTGCACGTCCATGCTTATTACTAAGACTTAGTTCCCACCTCCATCCCATTCGGACATCAGAATGTTAGCTTGAGAACTTCGTGTCTAGAACTATACATTGCTCTTGATAAAATCCTCTTCTAGACATTGGAATGTTGTTTCTAAACTCAGGTGACCCCATCTACTGACGCAATCCTAGTCTTCTACATGATTTGCCCTTTCTCTTATAATTCTATGAAATTTGGAGCCGGACTCCTCTGAGATACAATTCTACTTTAGTTTCTTCCTAACTGCAATGACTCCACCTTCAAATCAATTGCCCCAAGAACTTGATATAGAGACCCCAGAGTTGGGGGTACAAGTCACACATTACTCTGGCTTAGACATCTCTTTAAAGTGAGACTGAAGAAAAAGTGGGGAAAAAAAAAAAAACAACTCCAGAGAATTAGAGAGGAAGCAAGAAACACTACTAAAAAGAGTAAGGTGCAAATATGTTAGCTCTGGGTCCAGGAGGAAACTGAAAATGAGCAAACAAATGAACAAACAAGCAAACACTAAAAGTCTGGGTCATCTTGAAGGTCACGTGACTAAATGCCTGAGTTGACTGGTCAGGAGATCAGGAGGAGACCTCTGGGTACAGCACCAGCAGTGGGAATGAGGAAAGAAAGAGTTGTCAGTTGGTAGTATATAGACCTCATCACAAAATATTTTCAGTGTGAGACCCTTATGGAGGAGATTAAGCAGAACTCTCAAATAGTCTCTTGTGAAATGTAGGCACATTTGGGCTTCTATCACAGCGAGGAAATCAGTGCCAGATTAGAAACACAATACTTGCCCTGACCGATTTGGTTCGATGGATACAGCATTGGCCTCCGAACTCAAAGATCCCAGGTTCGATTCCGGTCAAGGGCATATACTTGTGTTGTGGGCACATTCCCAGTGGAGGATGTGCAGGAGGTGGCTGATCAATGTTTCTAGCTCTCTATCCCTCTCCCTTTCTCTCTGTAAAAAAATCAATAAAATCTATTTTTTAAAAAGAAATGCAACATTCATTTATGACCTTGCCTCTTTCTTTAAGAACTTTAATTTCTGTATTTTGCTACAGAAAAAAAAGTGACATACAATTATGATTAAAGGAAATAACTGGAAAGAGTAGATCAAAGAAAGTGACCAGCATACTATCTTGAGGCCATTTCTTTGAGCCTGCATCATGTTCAAGTCGGGGTTAGGGCAACAATGATTTGAATGAATGATGAATATTCATTTGATTTAAGGAAGACTGGTCTTTTTTATACCTAAAAGTTATACTTTTTATAGACACAATAATCTCCAATGCTACTAAATCTTCCACAAATATTGTCTGGGCAAAAAAAAAAAAAAAAAAAGGGAGGTCTACTATTGTGTTTCGGAGATGGTCGTACAAGGGAAAAAAATGAGTGTTTCATTATGCCTCTTCTTGCAGCTCCAGCTTATTCGGTAAACATATATCTGAAAAGATGGCAGGAAATAAAATGAAAATACGCTAATAGTTGCTTCCTTGTCTTCCCCATGCAGTGTGTGCCGGGCCCATCTGGGTGGTCCAGATTTGCGGCAATCCTGAGTTTGTTTATCTACACTCTGAGGGACAGGCTATGCTCAGTCAGATGGTGTGGAATTCTACATCTGGCGCAGCTCTCTCTGCACTGTCACCCTACAAAGATGTTTCATCGGAGGATATCTGAAGGGGGTGGCTTTCAGCCATCACTTGGAATTGTTACCCAAAGAACCCATCAATAGTACCCGGGGTGGGGGGGGGTCCCTATTTCTGCACTGACTGCTCCTTCCTCTTTTCTTCTGTTTTCTCTCCAGAGAAATCTCTCCTTGAAATTTTCCAAGGGAAGGGTGCTAAGCCAGTTAAAGACAGAGAATTAAGGTGCATGTTTTTTTAATCTGATAGACACTCTTCTACCCTAATATCAGTGATACAATTCTGGGAGAGTCTCCTGTGAAATTTATCAATAACACTAGCTCCGTGGTTTGTCTGCAATAATCCTAGAAAGAGTTGAGCCTCATCATTAGAGTGTAGCACAATCACTTAGAAGAATGCCACCTTCAGGAAGAGGGGTGAATGCCAGAGACACATGTATTTGGGATGGAGGAAACACTTGCAAATGACATCCAGTTTGCTTCATTTCGACCAAGGAAAATCAATTTGTATGCTTCAATGATGTTTTTATTCAATTTTCCAACATAATTTAAAGGTGTTTTCTCAAGGGCTTCAAAAATTTACGACTTTTAAAACAGTAAAATATATTATACACGGTGCCTACCTCTACATTTGCAAAGAGTTGGCATCATTCAGATGAATTAAGATGGTGGCAGTACATTTCTAGTGCCGCCAGGAAAAGTCAACAGTCCCAATACAATCTGCCTCCCAGAAGGAATATGGGACAATCACTTTGCAAGGTGTGCATTGGTGCAAATGCCAGACCTCCATGGGAAATCTGTGGCTCTTCTCTCCTGGCCTGACACCCCCACATCCCCTTAAGCTTGATGCTCAAGAACAGGTAAGAAGCTTGGTCCCATTTTAATGAACCACCTAGAAACAAGGGTCAGGGCTTGGCTACAAATATGGAGTCCCCCTTTGCTAAATTATCTTTCCCCCAGACCCGTTCTGGTGAAAACTCTGTGTGGTCACAATCCCACTAGCATTGCAGGGTGAGAAATGACATGTGAGGACTTCCATATCATCTCCAGACAGAATCTTAGTTGAATTAAAATGGCATAAATTCAGAGGCAAAGAAGCATGGAACAGACTGTCAAACTACAGCAGGAAGGCAGGGGAGGTTGTGTGTGTGTGTGTGGGGGGGGGGGCTGTAAGAGATCAACCAAAGGACTTATGTGCATGCATATAAGCATAATCAATGGCTACAAGATGGGGGGAGGGGGGTAAGAGAGGGCATGTGCTGGGGGTAGGGGAGGCCGAGGGGGAGTCAATGGGGGGAAAAAAAGGAGACATATGTACTACTATTTCTAATACTTTAAACAATAAAAATAATATAAAAAATAAAAGTAATAAGATAAAAATAAAACAGCATCAACACCTCAATCTTAGTATTTCCTCTAGCAGGAGGAAATTGAATAAAAACTTGTAAGAAAACAGATGAGAGGGAAGTCTGTTTCTCAAAACGTGTCTAAATAGGCTTGGCCACAATATTATAGAAATCGCTGAATGTGATCAAACTCTCTCTGTGTGCCATAGACAGTTATCAACATTTCAAAGCTTGTTTGTATGATAATTCACTTTCTTAATTTTCACTTTTCTTTCCCTTCCTTTCAGGATACTTGTTGCTACATGGTACAATTTGCAAGACTTCGGTCCTCCCAGATTTTGATGAGAGTTAGCAGAAAGATATGCACAGAAGTATCTATATTTTAAGGCATCATCTAATCAACGTCTTACAGGTGATAGTGAAGGAAAACAGAGGAGGGGAAACGTCATTTCCAGACGAATAAGGGGATTTTCATGTAGACGCCCCCTCGGCTGGCTTTAAACGATGATCAGAATTTGGGTTGACAGGCAAGTGTCCAAAACCTTTCACACAGAAGGAACACCTGCCTACAACTGACTGAGCCCAGGCGTGCCCTCAACTGCAAGAAAAAATGAACATTTTGTTACTAGAGGAAAGCACTGTTCTTTGTGAGAAACGCTGACAGGGAAGGCCAGGAAGGTACTCGGGGGCCAGGCTTAGAGGTTGCCATGTGGCGGGGTGCGGGATGAACTTGATGCAGACACTGGAGGGGTCTGTATCCCGAGTGTGCACAGCGGGGGCATGCGGAGTGTCCTGTGCTGGGGATTCCCACCCCGTCTGACCTCAATATTCCCGACACAGGACTCAAGTGGCCTCTTTCTGGGAACGATGAGGCAGGAGGCAAAAGCTCTGTTAAGTAATGCGAACGCACCGACTAACATTTCACTATGATTGGAGAGGGTGTGATTGTTACTTCCCTCATAACATCCTGCCTCCCTTTACCATTTGTGTGGCTTGATTGGTTTTTGCAAGAGAAAGAGGAAGGAGAGAGAGAGGAAAGGAGAGAGAGAGAGAAAGAGAGAGAGAGAGAGAGGAAGAAGAGAGAGAGGAAGAGAGAGGGGGGAGAAAGAGAGAGAGAGAGAGAGAGACAGAGACAGAGATAGAAAGAGAGAGAGAAAGGAAGAAGAGAGAGAGAGAGAGAGAGAGAGAGAGAGAGAGAGAGAGAGAGAGAGAGAGAGAGAAAGGAGAAACAATGATTTGTTCCACTTACTCACGCATTCATTGGTTGATGCTTGTATGTGCCCTGACTGGGGATAGAACCGCCAACCTTGGCATATCAGGACAACGTTATAAGCAAATGACATATCTGGCCAGGGCCTCCCTTCACCATTTCTTTAACAAATAAATCCAAATAGTAAAAAAACATAAAACAAAAAGAAACACATATATAATCTTTAAACTCATTTGTCCTCCAAATTCTATGCTGTATATATTTACCATTTTCATCAAACACTTTTTTACATATTCTGAGGGGGATCAGAAAACTGTGCAGTGGATTGTAATACCTTAGTATCCTATCTAATCAAAGAGAAACATGCAAATTGACCGTACTTCTGCTACTTTCACAAGCTATACACACCAGCCAACCAAGATAAAGTATGCAAATTAACCCAACCAAGATGGTGGTTAATTTGCATATCCAAGTGCAGAGCGAAGACAGCGTAGAAGAAAGCGAAGCTGTGGAGAAGCAAGCAGGGTGGCGGAGAGGGGAGGGAAGCAGGCAGAGACAGCCACAGGAAGCCCTATTATTGCAGGAATCTTCCTGCAACGGGCCTCTAGTATTTAATAGTACCATATGTTATGTCACATGAATCACTTTCTTGCATAATAAAAATCTGTATAATTATAGTGTACTATTAGATGGCAGCTCTGCCAAATGGTCTTTATTTAATGGTAACACCTTACTCATGACAAAAAATGTTGTAGTATAATTTTATATAATTCATTAAAGATCAAATGGGTTGAGAGATAATTATTTTCTCTTAAGAGAAAGGTCAATAGGGTATTTGAATGTATCAGAAGGATCTTAAAGAGACAAATTCTTTTTTTTTTTAATCCTTACCCAATCACATATTTCCATTGATTTTTATTTGAGAAAGAGAGGAAAGAAGAGTGTCAGTGGACAGGGGGTAGAGAGAGGGGGAGGGAAAGAGACAGAAATATTAATTCACACCCTTGACTAGGTATCTAACCCACAACCTAGGTAGGGGCTGGACCGAAAATTGAACCTGCAGCCTTTTGGTGGCCCAGACCCGTGGTCGGCAAACTGCGACTCATGACCCACATGTGGCTCTTTGGCCCCTTGAGTGTGGCTCTTCTACAAAATACTACGGCCTAGGTGAGTCTATTCTGAAGAAGTCGCTTTAGAAGTTTAAGTTTAAAAAATTTGGCTCTCAAAAGAAATTTTAATCGTTGTGCTGTTGATATTTGGCTCTGTTGACTAATGAGTTTGCTGACCACTGGCCTAGATGATGCTCCAATCAACTGAGCCACAGGCGGACACAGATGGGTTCTCAGTGTAAAGGAACAGAACATTGAAATAAAAATTAGCTATCTCTCCTTTTAATTGCAATCATCTTTGCTTAGAAAAATAAAAATCCAGCCAAAACCAGTTTGGCTCAGTGGATAGAGCATCGGACTGCGGACTGAAGGGTGCGGGGTTAGATTCTGGTCAAGGGCATGTACCATGGCTGCGGGCACATCCCCAGTAGGGGGCGTGCAAGAGGCAGCCGATCGATGTTTCTCTCTCATCAATGTTTCTGACTTTGTATCCCTCTCCCTTCCTGTCTGTAAAAAATCAATAAAATATATTTTTTAAAAAATTTAAAAAATAAAAAAAAAAATCTAAAAAAGTGATGAATTTCATAATGCACAATACATTCCATTTTTAAAGAAAAATGCTGCTAAGGGAAGTATAACATATTGTCCATTATTTTGTTAAAAATAAATAATTGCCTATATTATTAATACATAAGAGTTATTAAATTAATTCTATAACTGCATTTGTAAGTGAAAATTAAGGCTATCCTATCTAATAAAAGAGTAATATGCAAATTGACCATACCTTCCCTACACCCAATAAGCCACGCTCACGATCCAATCAGGATTGATACGCAAATTAACATCCAGCCAAGATGGCTGCTGCCCATGGAAGGGCGATCACTGGGTTCTCCGGGCTTAGGCTGAGGCTGGGGGCGGGTCCAGGGCCAGCCAGCGGATTCGCCACATGGCAGGGTGATCTGCTGGGTTCTCACGGCCTGGGGAGGGAAAGCCTCTTCCAATAGGCTTTTTTCCCAGCCTTGGGGCAGGCTTGGGCTGGGGCTGGGGCAAGCCAGCCAGCAGTAGCTGGATCGCAGGTCGACCGCTGGCTGTGGTCCCCTCGCCAAGGTCCTCTGCCCAAGGATGAAAACCTCGGCCAGAGGCTTTCATTCTTGGGCAGGCCAGGGAAGGGGTGAGTCGTCAGTAGGACATCCCCTGAGGGCTCCCAGTATGTGAGAGGGGGCAGTTTCGACTGAGGAACCACCCACCCCCAGTGCACAAATTTTGTGCACCGGGCCTGTAGTAAATTAATAAAGTGTATGAACTGAATTGAGATTGACATATTTATAGAAAACTTTTTAGACAGAAGGAACACCTTAAGCAAGGTGAGCACAGCCCGCTGAGCACAGAAAGGGCCCTGCAGATACCAGGAGATGTGAACATTCTGTGCCGGAGGAAAACACTATCCTTGTTGAGAAATGCTCACAGTTAAGTCAAAGAAGATATTTTGGGGTCAGGGCTTCTCAATGCTCCTCAAAATAAGAAAGGTGAAAATTATATATTTTCCTTTGCACATTGAATCTATTCTATAGGAAAGTTAGGTCAAACTGATGATTAGTCATACAATAGTTATGTTAAATGTGAAAGGCACTGAAAAGCAAAGACAATCCAAATTTTTTTCTGCCATTTTGCACCCCTGTTGGTCTTGTACACAACAGCCTTTCGGCAGTTTCAGCCTTACCTACATGAAGCTTTCGATACAGAGTGCTGCGTGCCATTCCAATGGTGACTTTGTGTAGAAGTACTATTCCCGTGCTGCAGAATGCATAAGGGACAGAAACATTTTGGTCTTTTTCATTATTTTTATGGTGATTTTTTCTTAATATTGCACTATGTTCAAATTGATTCTTTGTTCAGGAATTGTGAGCGTTTTTTTTTTATAAAAATATATTTTATTGATTTTTTACAGAGAGGAAGGGAGAGGGATAGATAGTCAGAAACATTGATGAGAGAGAAACATCTATCAGCTGCCTCCTGCACACTCCCTAATGGTTATGTGCCCGCAACCAAGGTACATGCCCTTGACCAGAATAGAAGCTGGGACCCTTGAGTCTGCTGGCCAATGCTCTATCCACTGAGCCACACCAGTTAAGGAAGAAATTGTGAGCATTTTGAGTGACCTATCCACATATATTTGTGCTCACAACACATTTTTAATTGATTTCAGAGAGGAAAGAAGAGGGAGGGAGAGAGAAAGAGAAATATCAATGATGAGAGAGGATCACTGAGCAGCTGCTTCCTGCATACCCCACACTGAGGAGAAAGCCAGCAAACTAGGTGTGTGCCCTGACTGGGAATTTAACCCTGACCTTCAGGTTCATAGGCTGACACTCAACCACTGAGACACACTGGCTGGGCAACAACACATTTTTTGTTTGTTTATTTGTTTGTTTGTTTTATCCCTCTAAATAACTTTAATCCTTGTGTCAGTTTTGGGCACACAGGACATTTTCATCTGGGACTTGGTTTCTAGACTTTCTAGAAGTGATCTTCCCTCCACAGTAAAGCTCTGATAGGGGCTTCCGAAATATGTCATATGGAGGCGGAAGCGGTAATGTGCAGAGCAGAGTAGCACTAGACCCTTCATCTTCCTGGTCCAATAGACTGATGAGGTCAAAAGCATTTATGACAGCTACACAGAGTTTGTTTTCACCGTCCGATTGTTCTATATACAACCAGCCTATTTTCTGAAAATGTGCACACCTCCCTTGGATAGTTTTATTGCATTTTACCTTATTCCAGACGACATCAATATGTTTATCTTTCTGGCAAAGAATAAAAAGTCTCATAGGAGCCGAAACCGGTTTGGCTCAGTGGATAGAGCGTCAGCCTGCGGACTGAAAGGTCCCCAGGTTCAATTCCGGTCAAGGGCATGTACCGTGGCTGTGGGCACATCCCCAGTAGGGGGTATGCAGGAGGCAGCTGATCAATGTTTCTCTCTCATGGATGTTTCTGACATTCTATCCCTCTCCCTTCCTCTCTGTAAAAAAAAAAAAAAATATATATATATATATATATATATATATATATATACACACACATATATATATGAAGAAAAGAAAAAAGTCTCATAGGATCCCTTGCTAAAACATGGAAAGTTGCCAGGATGTTTAGGAAACAAAGTAAGAAAAAAGGAGTGCATTCTTATTCTCATGGTGTAGCTTTAAGAGCATCAGTGTCATACACGAAGCAGATTTGACATCTAAGTTTTGAAATGTAACATATATATTTTGAGTTCCACATTTAGGGTTATCAACTTCATATGTATTCTCTCAATAACGACATTTATTTTAAAATATATTTTAATTGATTTCAGAGAGGAAGAGAGAGGGAGAGAAAGAAACATCAATGATGAGAGTCACTGATTGGCTGCCTCCTCCCTGCCCCCGCCCCCTTAGTAGTGATCGAGTCCACAACCTGGGCCTGTGCCTATGACTGGAATCGATCTGGGGACCCTTCAGACCATAGGTTGATGCTCTATCCATTGAGCCAAACCAGCTAAGACTCAATAATGCTATTTACATATTACTTTATATGATCTTGAAATGCTTATATTATAAATTCAATGACTATATAGATTTTGATTGTAGGCAACTTACCAGGTGAATAAATGAGTATATATTGAAATGAGTAACACCATATTTGAACTAGTAATATTAAATCTGTTCACTAAATTAAGATAAATGAAGTTATACTGGTTTAGGCATATTTAACTTAGAAATTTGAAGCAAAAATATTTTATGTTTCAAATTTCCTAATGTTAATTTTCCACTCACTATTTGACCCCATATCATGGTTTCATTAATAGCAATATGTATTTCTATATATTTGAATTATATTATTTTATTTCATCTGTAACCCAGTTAAAATGGATTGAGTTGAAAATTAAATTTTTAACCATTTCTGAAACTAACAGAAATAACATAGGCATATACTTCTACCTACCACTGATAAAATTATGGGTAAATGACTCAGAAGGCAAATAGAACCATGTATATATATGAAAATTATAATAGTATAATTTTAATAGTATAATAGTATTTAATGGGTAATTTAAAGATTGGTCTAAGTCTTTATTAATTGTGTGGAAGACCTTTTTTATGAGATATTTGTGATACTAGTATCTCAGCACTAAAAAGAATAGCTTATTAGATTTTGACATATTTTTCTGCATGTTTTAGCCTTTATTTTTCAAGGGATGGCTTTAAAATGCTCCAGAGAAATAGGTTTAACAAAAGCATAATGGTTATTCCTTATCAGGAGTATGGAAACTGTAAAATTTATAACAGGACAGATTCTAAATGACTTGAGCTGGAATTCTTACAAAAGTAGACACTATATTGTCTATTCAGCTGTGTACCAAGTTGATACAAGCAATGTTTATGAATCTTTTATTTCAATGACCAAGAGGTTATGACATGTTCATTTGTTGGAATTTGAAAATTCTTGAAAAATATAAAGAAAATTATTTCACAACAACTAATAGCCTGGAATAACATATTATTAACAAATCCAGTTAATTTATTCTTGTTTTGGATACATTTTTGTAAAAATTATTCTTATTTTTATGAATATACCATTCATTTTGGTTAATTGATATTCTCTATTGGTTCTTTGTTTTACAGGTATAAATAATGATTTGAAATTATAATTTCCATAGTTTTAATTTCTTTAGGTATATTTTGATATATTCTGGCTTCTTGAATATTCGCATGATTCTTATCAAATTTTTTGTTTTTAATTAATGCATTTGTTGCTCTTTTACTTTAACAAGGTTCAAACACTTCAAGGTTTGGTATTTCATAGTTTTTGTGATTGTGACTTCCCTTTGAATACTTGTTTGAGCATCAGTGTTGTGAGGGTCCCAGATGTAAAGACGGATATTCAGAGAACAGGTTAGCAGTGAGCCATTTACCGATGAAGTGGTAGAAGAAAAGCACATGCACAGTGCACTACGGCATGGCTAATCACAGGAGTGCCCAGGAGGCACGAGTTAGGGTTGTTTCATGAGGTTGTGAGTCCCAATAGATGGAATTCTTGCAGCTCAAAGTGGGAGAGAAAGGGACAAAAAGGTGGATGGTCAATATGGGGGAGCCAAAGGAAGCTAAATGGCATAGTTACTCATGGCATGGAGCTATTCTTAGTAACTTGGTCTTTAATCTCGTATATAACGGCATAAAGACCAGGGTATAGAATTTGGTTGAGCTATATAGAGTTTGCTTTTGTCATCCGTTTGTTTTTACCATCAGTGATAGTAGAGATCAGGGTATCAGATGGTATTGATTGTTTGAAATTGGATGAAACTACCTGTGTGGCCTAATTATGTGCTTAATATTTTTTGAAACCCCTGCTATGTACTTGAAATTGAAGTATTCTGTAGTCATTGAATCCATATCTCTTAGATCACGCTTGTGAAATTTCATTTTCAAAAACATCAACAATTTTTTTCTGTTTAATGATCTCTAGCAAAATGTAAATTTCCCCAAATATGAATTTCATTTGTAACACTTTTTTTTGTTAAACTCTTGAATGTTATTTTGGTAGAAAAACTATGTCATGTGGGTAGTTATCTCGTTTTCATTTCATTTGATTCACTTTCCTTTCTTAATCATCTACCTTGAAAAAACGTCTTAATGTTTGCGAAAATCTGCATTTCACAACAGTGTGCTTAAGAGGATACTGAATTTTATTTACCTGGCTTAGTACTATCAATGTGAGGATTTATAGTATATGTTCAAATCTAAATTTTAAAAAAAGCAACAACAAAACAACTCTACGTTTATATTCCTTTAAATACCATTCATCTTGTATTTATTTTTTTATTCAAAAAATTCTAGTATTTAACTTAAGATTGAATATCACAATGTATGTTTTTTCTAATTGGTTATTTTCTTCTCTCAACCTATTCATATTTTATATCATTTGCTTATGTTCCATAAATGTCTTTCATTATAGATACTCATCCATTTATCACATTATAACTATAAACATATGTTAAAATCTTTTTTATGCTGTCAAATTATCTTGATTTAATGTTCTGATTATTAATGTATTTGGTTTGCAGAGTAGTAACTGCCTTCATGTTTTGACATCATAATTTACAGGAAAATTTAAGTAGTTTTCCCCCTCACTCACTTTTTCTCTTTGTATTCCTGCCCTGGGCCCTGTGAAGGTGGCTATAAAATGAACCCCTCTGGCCACTCAAGTTTCACAGTGCAAATCCAGGTCCCACATTAGCAGTTTGGTGTCCCTTACACTGTGGCAATAGTAGAAAATTGATGATCTAAACACCCATCAAATGATTTGGGTCAGCCTCTAATTGGGAGCTTGGGCCTGTATCTCCCCACATCTATCAAGCAGCAGCCTCAGTGAACAGCTTTGTCATGCTTCTGTCACATGTGGGAAACAGTTGCAGCAAACCCTGGGTTAGAACCTGACTTCACTCCTCTACCTTAGAAAGAGCAATTTTCAACACTGTATTGCCGGGAACCAATTCCAGCCTGTAATAATTACAAGAGTTTCACCAAAAGGTTGGTGAAGCTTGGGGAGCTCAACAGGGTTGAGTCACATGTAGTTTACCTGTTGGAAATGACTAAACGGCACTTCCCCCAAATCTGAATGGGATTGTTAACTGCCAGACAGCTCAGGGCAGTTTATTGCCTCCTGCTGGCCAAACACCTGAACAGCTGTAGGCTGTTCCCCAAACTGATAACACTTCCAACCCTACTCTTTGGAAACCTTACCCTTTGAAGTGTATATCTCCATCTTGCCTTGGTACAAATTGTGTTAATAAAAGCATGGGTCCTGAGACAAGGAAGTTGTCTTCAGTTCCTTTAGCTGAAGATCCTCTGATCTCCAATGCCTTTCAAAATTATCTTTCGTCTTTGGACTCCTTCTTGCATCTACGCATCAGCCCCTTTCTCCAGATTGCTGAACCCTGACACTGTATGAGCTAAACTCCCACCCATGCAATGTTGAGTGCTTCAGGACAGAGACACAGTAGGCTGAGGGCTCCGGCCAGGTTCATCTCATCCTTTCTGCTTGGCTTAGTTTCTGAACATACTCTGCCTATTACATTTTATTAGTTATCTGTCATTGCCATGGGTTTGAAATTTGGGTACAGGAACTGTTCAAAGTTTTACCAAAAGCACAATCTTTAAATACAGACCTAAAACTGGCTCTTTTTCATATTTAGGAAATGTTAATTCACAGAGTATGTGTGATCCTTCCATTTGATATTATACTAGAGGCTCGGTGCACAAAGATTTGTAAAAAATGGGCCTTATTTCCCTTGGCTGCCAGCACCACCTTCACTCTGGCCAGAACCGCCTTTTGGCTCTGGACGGGAGTTGCCTTTCCACCTTCCCACGCTGCCCAAAGGCCCGGAGCAGCTGGGGTGGTGAGGAACGCCTGCATCGTCACCATGGCAATGATGCAAACATCCCGCCCCGCCCCTGGCTGGTGCCTGTATATGTAAATTAAGCCACCATCTTTGTTGGGTTAATTTGCATACTCACTCCTGATTGGCTGGTGGGAATCACAAAGGTATGGTCAATTTGCATCTTACTCTTTTATTAGTGTAGATAGCGCCAGCAGCCACCACTTAGTGGTACATTATTTGAATTTTATGCTTCATTATGCCACAGTGAATGTTTCTTCTCATTACACTTTTATGCATATTTTTCCTTAGGGGCCATGCATGTTTATCCTTGTCATTGCTTGTGGCAAGATTACTTCCTGCAGTTCAACAAATAATTATTTTTAACTATTATTTATTTACACCCCTTTTCTCTCTCCCTTTTTAGAATAATAGACATCTTTTAAAAATATCTAATTTTCTTACCCAAAATTTTGACCTTTCAATTGGTTCAAGTCATCATCACTCTTTTTTTTACATACAGAACCTTATACACATTCAAGAAGTGGTATATATGTGTATAAATATAGATATAAAATTGTACATAAAAGGTATATTTTCAAGTATTTTCTATGTTTGATTTGTAATGTTAATAATTTATATTTATGTTTTCTAAATATTTTTGTCATTTAGGAGAAATATAAATGGTTTGTCTATTTGGTATTAGAACTTATAATATCTGCTGTTTATTGGCTAGGAAAGCAGGTATCTTTCCTCTTTGCCTTGTCTTAAGAGGATTATTTTATTCTTAATTTACTGTGAAATATGGCAGAGGGTATTTCTGATTCAGTCAGTACCCCCCCCCCCCGCCAGTTATTTATATTCTTTTTTAATATTTATTTTATGTGATAGAAATGGATGACAAAAGAGGCAAAAGAATAAGAACCTGGGGTCATAATTATTAATTATCAAATTCACCTATTGATAACAATCATGATGTGTAATATAATAACTGAAAATTTTTTAACTTTATTGTCAGCCAGGTATTTTTCTAAATTACTGCAATGTATTAACTCATTAAATCCTCATAAACTTTCCATGAAGTGAGTACAATTATCATCTATCTATGTGTGAGACAAGAAGGCCAGGCACAGAGAAGAGTCCCTTTCCCATGGAGGTAGCGCTGCTGAGTAATCTCCTGGCCGATGCCTGCCTTTCCAGACATCCTGCTTTCAGACACTGACACAGGGCCATGGCATTTGGTGAACAACAAGATGAGCTGAGTATAAATAGCATATTCAAATGTTTACTAATTGTAATTGCTTTAATTGTCCCTAAAGTTGTGATTTGGAAAATGAGGCTCTTTGTTTTTGATTACAGAAGCACTATATCTAAGTGCCAGTACTGAACATGCTCCATTTCATCAAGTCATGTTCTTTTAAGAAGCAACACATGAAGAGATGCTGATTTCATCTCCCTGTTAAAGCAAAATCTGTTGAAATTTCTCAGGGGCTCTCGAGGCAGCTCTGCCCCTGGACTTGCAGTTATATGAGCTTCTGGACCATTTTTCACCACGATCCAGCCCGTTGTACCAGTAGATTCATAATAAGTGTTTTTGGGCTCTGGACAAGTACATTCCTTCAGGGAAATAAGAAAGCAAATGCTAGAAATTAAGCAAACAAGTCTGATTGTTCTCAAAATATGCCAAGTGATTCAGGCCCAAACTGCCTTACCAGCAGACTTGTCTCTCAGACCATATGAAGCCATCCCCTTCAGCTTGCTGACACTTCCAATCTTTTAATTGGGACAGCAGCCCCTTATTATATTTTGCCTCAGGGCTCCGATAGTACCTATGGAACATTTTAAATTGAATAGCCCTCAGGCCAGTTTCTCCACTGTGCTCGAATGCTAATTGGTGAATATGCTTGTCTTAATTCTTCATTTTAAATTGGTCCTTTTCTCTTAGCTTCTCATTTTAAAATTTTCAATTATTTCCTGCAACGTTCCCTTAGTCACTATCACATTATTAGATTTTAGGTGTTCTGATACTTAACTTTAGTTACATGCTATGTTGTAAAAAAAAAAAAAAGTACTTATTTCAAGAAAGATTTAAAGAGGAAGTTCTTTTAGATGTAAATATCTTACACACATCAGTGAAATTTGTTAATTTAAATTAGATGATATAATCTGATTGTCAGATGCATCCTGAAAGAACAATGACAACTTGGCAAATATTCTGGAAATTTCTCAAAGTGATTATAGTACAATGAACATACTAGGATTTCCTAATGCAAAGTTCTTGTTTAAACATTAATAAAGCAAGGGAAAACACAAGCTAAGTGACAAAAACTCGAGGGAGACATCTTCATAATGCTAACAAATTTAAAATAAGCACTAAGTAAACATAATTTAGAAAAAATTATATTTATGAGTATTTTCATTCAGCTGTAACTATTTCTTTTTCTAAGAAATTCCTTGCTCTAAGCAAAGCCAAAATAAAGTTTATGTAGAGGAAAATGGGCAGATTAAGAAAAAAGTATAACATTTTCAAAGATAAAGATACAAAAATGTTCAAATTAGTATTGTTCACAACATCAACAACAAATCCTATGCCGTCAACAAGAGAATGAATAGACTATTCTATATGTTGCCACAGTGACGTATTAAACAATAATAAAAATGAATGATAGCTATAAATAAAACATAAATAGCCCAGCCATGGCTATTGGCTAGCAGTTGAGTGTCACCCCATGAACATTTCCAATCAGTCCTGTAGAGGCATGCAGGAGGCAGCTGGTTAATGATGTTTCATCAGTCTCTACTCCACTCCCTTCTTCTCTCTCTAACATCAATCAAAATACGTTTTAAAAATAATATAGCATGAGTAAATCTGAATAACATAATAGTGAGTGAAAAAAATCCCTGGAGATTATGCACAAATCAATATTTTTAATAAATTTAGAAAACAAGCAAATTTAAACAATATATTTTAGAAGTGAACTTACTGTATATATCCAAGAAAATTATTCAAAAAGTAACACATTTGTAAACAAAAAAAAATATTTATGATGGTGTCTGTGAGGTGTGGCCCGCAGGAGGACAGACTGGGGAAGAGCATAGAAGGTGGCAGATTCAAGTTATCAGTCAGGTTCTAATTAAATTAAATGACACGATGTGAGGGATTGTCCAATGATAGTGACATAAAAAGAACCACGAATTGGAATTAAATAAATGTTACTTACTTAAAATTAAAAATGGAAAAATGTTAGCGAGAAATCTGGAGAGAAAAATTGCAAGCCAAACTCTTCAAAATGGAGGTCAGATGCAAACAAAGAAAAATATTGAGTTTCTGTAGACAAGAACCTGAACACGCATCTGGAACGAACTTGGTGGAAAACAAAATCAAAATATTAGGGTTTCAGAGAGGCCAGATGCCTAAGAAATCATCAATCCCAATGTCTTCGCTTTCAATATAGGGAAATGAAGTTGGAGACTTGAAGGCAATGAAAATATGTCACGTTTCTCAAGTTCACGAAACATAGTATCTGATGGCATTGGAGGTGAGGTGGGATTTGTGTTGACATATTGTGACTTCCATACATCACCAGTTAAAACTTGTCTAAGAACACTCTCTCTTAATGCTTTTCCTGCTATACACCCAAGTTCATGAAGAAGGGTTCTTCTTCCACTTAAAAAAATAGGATAAAAAAAGAAAAAAAATAAAAATTTAACTAAAGAAATCTGGATAATATCTAATTAATGACACCATTTCACTTAAGATTATTAGCCATCAAAAGGAGTAACTAGCCAAAACTGGTTGGGCTCAGTGGATAGAGCATTGGCCTGTGGACTGAAAGGTCCCAGGTTTGATTCTGGTCAAGGGCATGTATGTACCTTGGTTGCAGGCACATCCCCACTAGGGGGTGTGCAGGAGGCAGCTGATCAATGTCTCTCTCTCATCCATGTTTCTGACATTCTATCCCTCTCCCTTCCTCTCTGTGAAAAATCAATAAAATATATTTTTTTAAAAAAAGAAAGAAAAGGTCTAAAAGGGAAGCATAGAAAAAGACCATATTTGTTGAGAACAGGAAAAGATTTGCATGAGTTTTAATGGGCAACATGGAGCAAGTATGTAAGCTCGGTCTAGAAAGAGAGAAAAGGTGACCGAGTCCCTGTGATGACCCAGGGCCAGCAGGCTGGGGGAGGGACTTGTGCAGCAGGAAGAGGCAGATGGACGCAAAACAGGCTCATGGATATCAATCACCGAGAGAAACAGAGCTTATGGCGAGACTGAGCAGGAAACTTGTTCCCTGAATGCTATTTTAACTTGAACTTCTGGGCTTTAGCTAATAGAGAGGTTTTAGAGGAGGCAAGTGCCATCAACAGGATGTAAACATTAAGAATTAATCTCTATGAACTGGAGAAAATAGACATCCCATCATAAAACAAGAACCAAGCAAACAAGCTTAAACTACTCAGGAAATTTCTAAGAAAAGTCTCAAATGAGAATAGAGTCTCATTTATCCGCGATGGAGAAAAATCTGACCTAATGACTCATTTCCAGCTCTGTGATTCTTTTTGAGTCTATCTTACAAGGAGGCCGGCACAATCTCTATTCATTCAGCATCAAGAACAACTAACGAGGCATAAAACAAACCTCCGAGGGAATAAGTATCAAATGGCAAACCTTTAAAATGTGCTGAATTTTTGTGTATAAAATAAATATCAGCTTCCCAAAAATTGCGACTTAAATTTTAACTCAAATTCATGTTACTACCATGGATTTTGTAGAAACTGTCCTTAAAATCTCATAATTTTGAACATATTGTCCTCAACAAATGGGAATTATTTTAGGAATATAATGTAGATTTTTAAAATATGGAGCAAAATATTTAATAGTATTTTAAGGTCCATCTCCTCTTGGTATTCTTTCTTCTAATTTTTTTTGTTTGTATGTTTCAATACCTTCATAATAAGAACAGAAACATATTCATACATGACATCTGTAAAATTGATCAAATAATATTTCAATGAATACGTTTATTAATAGATAATTTTTTATTCCCACATTTGATCCTAATTTCACATGTTTCTGGACAAAGTACTAATATTTCACTTCTGTTCCCCCAATTTTAATTGTCTCCTCTGTCTTATCTCCTGTGGGTTAAAACACCTTCCTCCTTTAAAGACCAGATCAAAGAAATCTAAATTTTTCTATTTTTATTAGGAATTAATAATGTTCGCATTAAATGAGAATTTTATTCATACTATTCCCTTGAACTTTGGTTGGTCATGCATAGAGCTTTTTTTATACTTTAAACTAAGCACAATAAAATATCATACTCACATTTGTTTTCTATCAGCTACCATAGTAAAATTTTTCAGTGATTGAATACATTTATATGTGTGTATGTGAATATATATATGTGAATATATACAAGCTGCACTCGTGTTCACATAGGTCTACATTTTTGAATTAGGTATTATATGAAAATTGGAGTGAATGAATCTTTGGTCCCTGTCAGCTATGATGTTTGATCATTATGAAGCTAACTACACTCAGTAATAATTTTTCAGATCAGCTGATGATTACCATCACTAATCAAATACTTTCAAAGTAAAAATGCTTAGATCCCTTTTATGAAAATGATGAGGTAGGAAGTCCAGTTCTAAGGCTTTCCGTTTGGGAAACGTCAAGTCTATTTCCAAGTAGAGCCGGGATCCAGAGCCACGGCCACCTGTATGCCACACACAGCGATGTCTGGAATGCTCTGTCAGCTTCTCCTAATTCTAGACTTAATGTTCTACAGATCTTGCACATTCTAAAGATAACGGCTGTTATTTTTGCTTAATTTTTTATTGATGAGATGCTTACATCTGAGGAGCTTAGATGGTATAAAATGCTTTCAGGTGAAAGAAAGAGGAAGTGCACTCAATTATGGTTTACACTTGCTCAGAAGCTCCATCAAAATGTCAGCGCTTAAGTGCCTTGCTATGATCACAGTCTGGTTAGGAGAAACTCTGTGCTTAATTTCCCCCCAAACATTCCTTTTTCTTTTTCCACCCAGACATCTCTTCCGAACAGGATGGGACTCACAGGAGCATACATGTGTACACACTTAGTATACATCCCTGTATTCGTGTTGACTTATATCGTTTTGAGGAATACTTGGTTTTTATTACGAACACATCCTATGCGTTGTATAATGACATTGCAATCTTTAGGAGGACACCTTCCAATTATTAGCATGGTTTATCTTGAATACTCTTGCGAATTATCTCAAGCTAGGACATATTTGAAATAGCTGCTGTGTCCCCTTCCATCAAGATCATTTCCTCCTTCACAAGAACAATGATGCCCCTGCTCTGCACGGGCTGGTATGAAGTCTGAGTGATCTTTCACAAAGTTCACCCATCACTCTAGTCAACAGCTCTGCTTCCCGTCACTGGAGTTCCCCAGATGGGGGCTCCCTGTCGGACTGACTGACCCAGGGAGTGAAACACACCCATTCTGGCACCTTATTCCCAAGCAAGTCTCTTTTTTCATCTCCTCATTTTCTAATTCCCATCCCTTTCAGGTGAAAATCACTTCGGTAAAAGAAAGATAATTGGCTGTGCTTTTCAGTCCTGAAGTGTTTGCCTCTGGTTAAGAGCATCTCTTAAATTAAGACAGACAAAAACAATATCCTAACTTTTCTTCTCTATCTCCTTGTTTATAAATGTCCTTTCATGAGATTTCTTATTAGCATTTTCAATAAAGCCCCAAGTGTCTCTGTCCCTGCATCTCAGTTGTATTTAATGCTTTTCCTTTACTCTCATCCTCCCCTCACTCACCTCCCATTGCATTATAAGGGAACATTCTGGAGCCTCATGCATAAAACACAGAATCACAGCTGAGAATCTCCTAAAGGGCAGGAAAACGGCAAACTCTGGACCACAGAACCTGCGATGGTGCCTTCAATAAGGATCAAATGCCACCCTCTACGTCTGCTTCCAGAATGACTAGTTAATGAGAAAGTTTCCTTTTTATTATTTGTGTAATATAGAAATTCCTCCCTGTAAATGGATATATTTCATTAGACCTTCAATTAGGAGTTTCTTTCCATTTCATTTTACCTTTTGTGTTGTTTTTGGTTTTGCTCTTTTGGGCCCTGTATTGTATTCTGGTGTCTGGATCCTGGGGGCTCCATCCTATAAAATGTCTGTGGAGCCTGACCCGCGTGGCTCAGTGGTTGAGCATCAGCCTATGAACCAGGAGGTCGTGGTTGCATTCCTGGTCAGGGCATACGCCTGGGTTGTGGGCTCGATAAACAGTGAGGGGTATGTGGGAGGCAGCCAATAACGTATTCTCTCTCAGCATTGATGTTTCGATCTCTCCCCTCCCTTCTTCTCTGAAATCAGTAAGTAGTATTTTTTTAATTAAAAATCCTATCTAATAAAAGAGTAATATGAAAATTGACCATACCTCCGCTACATCCACAAGCCACACCCACGAGCCAATCAGAGTATGCAAATTAATCTAACCAAGAAGGCAGTTAATTTGCATATCCAGGCACAGAAGATGGGTAGAAGGAAGTCAAGCACTCCAGAAGGGAGCAAAGCTGCAGAGAAGCAAGCAAGCAGTTCGGGGGAGAAGGGAGAGAAGCATATGGGCTGGGGGAGAAGGGAGGGAAGCAAGCGGGGTTGGGGAGAAGGGATGGAAGCAAGTGGGCTAGGGGAGAAGGGAGGGAAGTAGGTGGGATGGAGAAGGGAGGGATTGAGGCAGAGGAGATGGCAGGGAGTGAGGCAGAGGAGATGGGAGGGAGTGAGGCAGAGAAGACAGGAGGGAGAGAGGCAGTGGAGACGGGAGGGAGCGAGGCAGAGGAGATGGCAGGGAGTGAGGCAGAGGAGATGGGAGGGAGTGAGGCAGAGAAGACAGGAGGGAGAGAGGCAGTGGAGATGGGAGGGAGCGAGGCAGAGGAGATGGGAGGAAGTGAGGCAGAGGAGACGGGAGGGAATTTACTCAGGCTGGAGGAAGCCCTATTCTTGCAGGAATCTTCCTGCAATGGGTCTCTAGTAAATAAATAAAATGTCTGTTGAATGGGCTGCAGAACTTCTGCAGAACAAGATGCATATTCCTCACCATGCTTTGCCACCGTGCATTGTAGAGGAGAGTGTTATTAATTGATATAATTGGGAAAGGAGGAAAAATAATTGAGAACAGATGTTTGATTTTGGACATCAAGACTTTGCAAATGCAGATCTATGTAGTGTTTTTTAGGAGCCAATCAGAAGTGGTAGCAATAAATGTGTTCTTCTAAAAGCAGGATCATCAGAGGGAAGGTAGGGGAGGGTGGGGTAACCAATGCACACAGACACCAGGAGGGTGAGGGCATGAGTGGTGGGATGGGGACAATGGGGGGATAAGAACACATATGTAATACCTTAATCAATAAAGAAAAGTAAAAAAAAAAAGAAGGATCCTCTTTTTTTCATTTCTCAGAATACAATGCTGATTACTATAAAAAATCCATGGGAAACTAAGGCCAAGTAAAGAGATTCCAGATGGAGAACATCAAATAAGGATAGATTTCATTAAGTAAGGATAAATTTCATAAAATAATTGATTGCCACCCAAGAGACAGAATTTTTATAATAAACCAAGGGTCAAGTTTTGTGCATCAGAGCATACAGCTGATGATGAATGGTGAGTTTCAGAAATATAAAATGTGAGGATTCTTGTTTATCCACAAGCAAACATAAAAGTCCACATTAAGATTTATGTTCAACAAGTATGATTCTTCCAATAATTATGGAAAGTCTATCAGTTCCCAACCCACAGGTTGAGAACCGCTAACAGGGTCACCTAAGACCATCAGAAAACACAGATATTTACATTACGGTTCATAACAGTAGCAAAATCAGAGTGATGAAGTAGCAAGGAAAGTAATTTTATGGTTGGGGGTCACCGCAACATGAGGGACTGTGTTAAAGGGTCGCGGCATTAAAAAGGTTGAGAACCACTCGTTTAATGTATTTCATTTATAACTAAAATAAAAATAGTCCTAATTTATGATTATATTGAGTTCTAAACTTTAGTTTAAAAGTTAGGTGTAATTTAACCCATTTTCTCATAAAATTCTTTTCGTTGTGGTCACGCAGTAAATACCACTTAAAGCATTCATTATGAAAAAAAAAAGTTTATAAAATACTCCCTACAAAAATAATGATAATAAATAAAATAAAATACTCCCTACAGATGCCAGGTGTTGTGTTAGTGTGGAAGATGCAATCACATGCACGACTGACATGGTTTCTTATGTATTCCATATATTAAGATAGCATTGGTATGTTAATAGAATACTACACGGGTAAATGAGTATCTACTCATAGATTAAATGCCTCTGTAATAAAATATGCTCGGAAGCTGAAACCGGTTTGGCTCAGTGGATAGAGCGTCAGCCTGCGGACTCAAAGGTCCTGGGTTCAATTCTGGTCAAGGGCATGTACCTTGGCTGCGGGCACATCCCCAGTGGGAGGTGTGCAGGAGGCAGCTAATCGATGTTTCTGACCTTCTATCCCTCTCCCTTCCTCTCTGTAAAAAAGTCAATAAAATATAAAATATGCTCGGAGTCACATTTTGTAACACCATGAAGACATTTACTCCAGATGAAAAATCAGACAGAGGTTTGAGTGCATGGTGGTAATTCCAACACAACGCAGGAACGGGAATCAAGACCTTTGTGGTTTCATAGAACTCCAGCCCTTTCATAATTAATACCAGGGATGAAAAATAACTTTTGACATTCTAGTGAAAAATGAGGCGATAGTTCCTTTTTCATTTTAATTTTTCCCTCTATCTGCCTAATTCAGTGACTGTCATCGTATGAAAAATGAGCTTCCCACTTACTTGGGTGGCCCATGGCCCTCAGGACCCCATGGTTATATAGTTTTGCAATAATCAATTGGATGAGAGATAAAAGGGTGAATTAACTAAGCAGAAAAGTCTAACTTACTCTGCACTCTGGACAGTCAAGCAGTTTATCAGAGAAGCAGATGTCTTTATGACTTTGATCAACAATTGTGTGATTCGGGATTCATCCGATTCTCGCTTCATCTCTGAAATGTTCAGTCTTAGCCACTTATCCGTGGCCTATATAAATGATAATGTGGTCTCTGTCCCTGGAAAAAAATGTTCATCACATGTTCTCCCAGTATTCCATCTTTCTCGGGGATTCCATATTTAGCTTGATCTCGTGGCATAAAGGTAACCCTGTTCTCAGGGGCCCTGGCGTCAGCTCGTTGAGCAGAATAAACACTTTGGACTGATCCAGTTTATGAAGACACTGTTTGGAAAAGGAGAACTTTTAAAGTATAACTCGTACCCGTGGGTTTCCTGGGCTTTTTCCATCTTTAAGTAATGAGAGCTTTCCTCTATGGATTCTCCATTGGAATGCGGTCTTGAACCTCACGTGAGCATGGAGACGATGACTTCAAAAATCATCCTCCTTTCCACAATTCCCCTCTCAATTAGAGAGGCTGTCCCAGGACCCATTATCGCTTGTTCTGGTAGCGCTCTGCTCCCTTTCCTGATAATTATTCCAAAGCGATCACTGTAAAAGTGCGCTCAAGATCCTCTCTATGAGAAAGCTACCCTACGTCATATGTTCAGTCCCTCAATCAGCCTGGAAACCCTGAGGTGCCACCAAAGTACAAGGGAAGCAGATTCTGGCTACAATCAGCATGTTGTCCATGGTGTCTTTGCTCCAACCAAATAAAATAGCAAAGTACAATTAAATGGGGTTTTTTTTCATTATTTTTTAGAGATGCCAAGGAAAGATTCCATTTCATGGCACACAGCGAAATGTCCTAAAAATCAGTTACACTATTGGGTTTCCGCATAGTCCTCAACGTAACTGGGCAGAAATCATGGTCCTCTCTTGCCCATTCTTTCCTGTCAATGTCAGTGCACGCTACTTTTTCTTTTTCTTTCAAACTCTGTTCTCATTCCATGACTTCAGTCTCTTTTCTAGCTCTCCTGTACCCATCAGAGCTGTGGTTGCCATTCTTTATTTATTTCAGGTAAAGTTCTCTCTATTTTATTTGTGGATACTTCTATTCCATTTGTTGGTCTTTCATATTGATCACCTTTTCTCCCGATGCATGAATTGTGACATCTCTTTGCTTAACCTTCTCTGTCATTAACTCAAGATTTACCTTTTGTTGTCAATTTTGTTTTGGGGTCCTGGCTAGTCTTCTTGTTAACTTGGGCATGTTTACTTAGACTTCTTTTTATAGATGAGAGAGAGAGAGAGAGAGAGAGAGAGAGAGAGAGAGAGAGAGAGAGAGAGAGAGAGACGTCGATTTGTTGTTCCACTTACTCATGCATTCA
The DNA here is from genome assembly GCA_027563665.1 of Antrozous pallidus. Taxonomy (NCBI): domain Eukaryota; kingdom Metazoa; phylum Chordata; class Mammalia; order Chiroptera; family Vespertilionidae; genus Antrozous; species Antrozous pallidus. The sequence goes on from CM050519.1 coordinate 92,674,876, forward strand.
TTGGTTGATGATTATATGTGCCCTTCTCAGGGATCAAACATGCAATCGTTGCTCATTAAGATGGTGCTCTAAGCAACACAGCTACCTGGCCAGGACTTCCTTAGAGTTTCTATTGCTGTGATAGTGCATGCCTTGGTCATTACTGTCACCTCTCCTGGAGATTGCCTTCACCAGAGCTTCTGTTCAGGAGTCACAGGGACTTTATCTTTCATTCCCTGCAGCCTGGAAGCATGACAGTGAGAGAAAGGAGTGAGGCTCCGATGGACAGAGCTCTGGCCAGGCCCCCTGGCTCTGCTCTCCCGCTGCTCTCTCTTGACTGGGAAGCACAACGCTTAGCCAGTGGTGGCTGCCTCTCCTTCCTGGGTCTGAAGAGGGCAGATTAGCTGGAGCTCCTACTTCTTCCACGGGCAAGTGTGTGTGTGGACATATGTAGGGACTGGCATTATCAGGTTCTCTTTGAAATGACTACAGATTGCCTACTCAATCCTTTATCCCCTTTTCTTTTAACTAGAGTGTGTCACTGTGCTTCTAAGAATTGTGAGAACTTGCATTCTTTCCTTAGAACTGTCACAGAAGGTGGGACATAACTATTATGTTCTAATATTCATCGAAAGCTCTTTCAGCCTGTGTTATCCAGTTGATAGGACTCATAGAAAGCATCAAATGAAGCTTGAAAGCTGTGTTCAGCAACAGTTATCAAAGCCTTCATCACGAGTTCTATTAGGTCATTTTGATTAACTCAAATTGTGATATGAATCCATTTAATTTCACTTAAATGAAAGTGGGAGTTAATGACAATAATGACAATTACATGTAACTGACTATACAAAAATAACTGCCTAGATTGAAATAGCCAGTATTGTTGCTCATCAATATCTTGAGGTTACTGGTAAGTTATTGAAAATATAGTTAAGCGATATTAAGTGTATGAACTAGGAATAAGAATTCCGCTCTTCAGCCTAATAGTAAAAGTCACTCGGGATCTCTGTATCACTCAGTTTTCTTAGCTGTGACATACCAAACATACTGCATGACCTGGGATGAGGACTGTTTGTGTTAATATTATTGCCATAAGCAAAATAATTTATCAGAAAGTAGTTTTCATAATGGAAAAGATACTCTAGAATGATGTATTGATCTTATACACCTCCAGTTATAACTAATATTTCCGTTACCGTGATTTTTTTCTAATGATCAAATGACATCTACAGGGAGGTGACACATACTCCTAATAAAAGGGGATAGCAAGGCCAGAGCCAGTGGTGTCCTCCCCCTACAGGTGGGCTCATGCCTGGCCCCCATCATTTCCAAATTGATGCTTTTCCAGTCTCTCTTCATTTGTGTGTGGCCTTCTCCAGATGCTGAACCCTGGCATTGGAACCCTGGACACGCAGGACGTAAAAAAGATTCCCACATCTCTCAGGCTTCTTTCTTTGTGGTTCCTCTCAAATCACAAAAGTAATACCTGCTAAAAATGCACCTGGACATTTTGTCAGAACACTTTTTCACATTAATTTGTTTGATATGGTCCGATGAAGTGGCTGCTTGTCCTTTAAGCCTTTTTAGGATACAGCTGCTTTTGTTGTAATTAGAGGTGTTCCTTCTTGTCATCTCAGTTCTAGAGTCAAATTATCATTCCTCAGATGGTATGCATTTTTTCCATTTGCAAATCTGGTGTCTCATCTTTGTACTCAACTCCCAATATGATAGCAGAGGGTCTGAACTACATGCATTTTCCTGGTGTTGCTTCTTTTCTGTGTGTTTGTTTATTTTCTTTCTAAGCTGCCTTTCCAATATAAGTAGCATCGTATCTGCCCCATTATGCTTATTTCTGTTTTCTCATGCAGTCCTTTCTCTACTGACCCTTGTCTTTTCCTGTATTACACACCTTTCCCCAGCCCCACGGCATAGAAAACAACAAACAGCCTCATCACCATAAAGAGATACACCTTTCCTTTAACGGGGTGCCCTTTCACCAGCTGTTTACCTTTTATTTCTTTTGAATAATTGAACAGAATGCCTGCATTCAAACTGCGTATTTCCTTTGCAGACACTTGATTCAGCTGCTTAAAGATAATATTCCAAATCAACCCCAAGTTCTCTCAGGTCACATTGAAATTCATCTTGCCCAGCAATCATCTATTGTCAAACTTCAGGCAACATAATGTCTGCAATTCCGGCAAGGTTTCATTTATAATGATGCCTGATTGTAAATCTAGCCTATCTTAGTGCTCTCAAATAATCCCTCTGAAAATATTCTAGCAGTCTTTTTAAAAGTTCTCCTGTGATTAAATGGGAAAATAGAGGTATTTTCAGTTGGCTGGTTAATCTAATAAAAACAATTCAAATATGGACATATTTTCCAAAAATCATATTGAAAAAATATTTGAGAAATGAGTTAATAGTATTACAAAGTTCATTATTACCATCAGAAAATAATATGGTGTTTCTCATACCTAGATATGATTTTTCCAGCACGCGTAAGTTGTTGTCTCAACATTTGGTATGAGGTTTTGATTTTGTAATGGTCTGACAAATAATTCATAGATATCTTTGGGGTTGGAAAGCAGCCCAAAAACAAAACAAAACAGTGCTTTCAGTTTCTTTTTATAAAACCTTAGAATTGGAATCAAAGTAGAACATTGAAATAATAGTAGTGACTATGTAGTGACTCAATTGATGACACAAGGAATAATGCTCTGATGTTGCTGTGTTTATGAACATAGGCTGGCCTATGGCAGTGAATTAGGGTCACCCAGATCCTGAAAGGGTAGAGCGGGACTGACTCCAGTTTGTACCATGTCCTCTATCTTGTGTAACTGTGTCCGCTCTTTTGAAAAAAAAAAAAAAAAAAACCACAGGATGTGTCAGTTACTCAGCCCAATAATTCAGCCAATGGGAACACAAGGGGAACTAACCTGAGGCCAAAAGTATGCAATCACATCCTGTCTTTGTGTAGCCAGACCCTAGCCACACCCTGCCTTTGCATCACTAGCTCCAGCTCTCACCCAACCAATCAGAATTGGCCAACTCAGCGGTCCGAATATGCCCCCACCTCCTGACCCCTTGCCCTATAACATCATTGTGCTTTTGAAACTCGCTCTCTTTTTGCATCCTGCCGCTGCGTCGGTGGAGGCAGAGAGCCAAGCTAGCTTGTAATAAAGGCTCTTTTGCTTTTGCATTGGACTTGGCTCCCTGGTGGTCTTTGGGGATCTTGAAATCTGGGCATAACAATCCCAGGGCAAATGTGTCTTTTTCACAGCGAACATGCTTCCCTCTAGGGACCAAGGAAACAGCCACAGACACAGCTCAGCAACTACTTGCACTGCATTTCAAAAGTCCCCCTACATTTAAAAGCATTTTATTTAAAACAGGAAATGGGCCTGCTTCCTTTTCTTTGCCTCAATGTGGTCTTTTTCTCTGGGCAGAGAGAAATTTTCCATTCAAAAGAGCTCATAAAACAACTTGTCTCGCAATCAAGTGAAGACCAGAGGAAATGACTCGCCTCCATCAGCAGGGCCCCCGTCTTATTAAATTAAATCCAATGTTCTATTTACACACTTCAATCCTCAATAAAATCCAATTTTATTATTTGAAACCTATCATCTTCGGTGAAATTGAATAAGTGTATTTCACCAAAGCTGAAGTGCTCTGTTATATTCATCAGCAAGATAGGCGTTTGTAGAATGGGAGGGTGAGACAGAGTAAAGGTAGCCTTGCCCACAGTCTAGACTCCGGCAAAGTGTTTTTGCCCTCCATTGTAAGTTCATCCATTTGTAGATGTATTGTCATTTTTTTATTAGGTAAACATTACACACTAAAATGAAAACGTTTGCACCTTAATAGAGTTTTTATGTGGGATGTGAAGGACTTTTCCTTGAGCACAGTTAGAGAATACTAATGTCTCAGTATCCATTATTTACACAAAACCATTCATTTCGCTTATAGACGAATGGGCATCATCTGCTCAGGAATTCTAAGAAAAGACAAAGCATAAAAAATGGTAAATATAATTAATAAAGAAAGGCATGCAACTAAGGTGCTTCTGAATAATACAGTGGTCAGCAAACCAAGGCTCGCGAGCCACATGTGGCTCTTCGGCCCATTGAGTGTGGCTCTCACAAAAAACACCACGGCCTGGGCGAGTCTGTGTTGAAGAAGTGGCGTTAGAAAAAGTTTAAGTTTAAAAAATGTGGCTCTCCAAAGAAATGTCAATTGTTGTCCTGTGGATATTTGGCTCTGTTGGCTGATGAGTTTGCCAACCACTAGTCTAAGGAAACGATGCCTTGCAATGAGCAATTGAGGGTCAGGAAGGACATCTGGGAGTGCCACCACACCTGCTTCAGGCTTTCCCTTACTCTCTGCAATGTCTCCATGGTGCACTGTGAGTTGGCCCACTAGCTATGCCCCCCCTCTCTCCCCACAGCAGAGCCCATAGCACTGGGCTGGGAGCCGGATGCCCACATGCAGCCATGGAACAGAGTTCACTCTGTGCATCTGTAGGGAGGTGAGGCGGCTGGCTGAGCCTCAGCCAGCAGGCTCCAGCCTCCACTCCTCAGCTGAGGAACATGAGCTCCACTGATATGACCTATTTCATGTGGCCACTGAATTTTCAAACTACTGCCAGCCTAAGACTGGATCATTTCCTTTTTCTTTTTAAAAAAATATAGTTTATTGATTTTTTTACAGAGAGGAAGGGAGAGGGACAGAGAGTTAGAAACATCGATCAGCTGCCTCCTGCACACTCCCTCCTGGGGATGTACCCGCAACCAAGGTACATGCCCTTGACCGGAACCGAACCTGGGACCCTTCAGTCTACAGGCCGACGCTCTATCCACTGAGCCAAACCAGCCAGGGCAAGACTAGATCGTTTCTAAGCTAATTACCATTTCTAGTATTCTAGGACTCTAAATGCCCCAAAGCAATTTATTGATTCCTGGCATTAATACTCATAGTGGCTCCAAGGACAGCAGTTTTCTAGATAATTCTGGTGTTACGTGCAAATGTTGTCTGGTGGTTACTAGCTCAGTGGCCCTTCGTCTGACTGACATGGCTAAACTATGATTAGTAACATTGAAGTTTATTAAAATGTATATAAATAGACACATACACTTATTGTATAATATATATATATATATATGTGTGTGTGTGTCTGTCTACATATATACATAAATACATACAGTTTGGAAAAAAAGATGAAGATTGATCTTTTCATAAATGCTTAAGTCATTTATTTCAATTGGCAGTGAATGATAGCTTGGCAATGTTTACAAATGATGCATAATTAAAGGGAGAAAAATTATGCTAGAAGATAGGATGTCTTTGGCTTTGAGAAATGTTTGCTGGAACCATTATTCTGCGCAGTGGAATGATGGAAATGTTACTCTGAACGTAATCAGTCCCTTTGAACATTCATCTTTCTCTAAACTACCTTTAAAACAGGAAGTGAGTGAATGTGATATAAGTGACAAAACATCCAATTAAACACGACTGGTTTCACGGGCTCTAATGGAGGCTTGGCAAAGTGCACTAATGCCTGCAGCATGTGCTTTGTTGGATTGAAATTCAGAAATTCGACAAAAAGTACTGTGATCGGGAAGAAAGAGCAATGAACTTGGAATTAAAAGACAAGAACTTAAATCATTAATCAAATCAATATTGGATTTCAAGTGATTTTTACATATAAAAATTGTATATATGTTTGTTATTATAAAATACATAGATTAAATTATAATAATGAGTGAGAAGTGATATTAGGAAGCACTATATTGTGTCATATGTAAAAAATATATAACTATATTTTATATATACATATTACATATATATTATACATATAATAGAAGTGAGTTTCTTTGTTTATCATTTTTACTTTAGATGTTAAAAGACAACTAGATATAAACAAAATGTAATATAAGTAGATTTCATTTCCCGCTTGTGAGTTTAAAATTAAATTTTTATGGTTATTCTCTCCAAAACTTTGACAGAAAATTAAATTGCTTCTTTCTCCCCTTTACGACAAATTAGACAGTCAATTATAAAATATAGCATAATAAAAATACCAGCATGCTTACTTAGTAATGGAGAAAAGTGAATTATATTTTAAAGTTGACTCACAAGGAATAGATGTTCTCAGGTTGTGTGTGTGTGGGGGGGGGGGTTGTGTATGGATTAAGTATAAGGATTACAACATAAATCATAAGAGTCTTTCTCTTGGTGACAAAACTTGCAAAATATATGGACGGTGATAAATCTGCAAAGGAGGAATAAAATTATATGGCATGTTTTATTAAATACTAAAAGCCTGGTGCATGAAATTCGTGCATGGGTGGGTGGTGTCCCTCAACCCTGTCTGCACCCTCTCCAATATGAGACCCCTCGAGGGATGTCTGACTGCCCGTTTCGGCACAATCCAGGACTACTGGCTCCCAACTGCTCACCTGCCTGCCTTCCTGATTGCCCCTAACAGCTTCTGCCTGCCAGGCTGATCACCCCCCTCCCTAACCACTCCCCTGTCAGCCTGACTGATGTCTAACTGCTCCCCTGCCAGCCTAATTGCCCCTAAACGCCTTCCCCTGCAGGTTTAGCCCCGCCCCAATTGCCCTTCCCTGGTCACCCCCACCTTCCCTCCTCTGCTAGCATGGTCCCTCCCAACTGCCCTCCCCTGCTGGTCTGATCGCCCACAACTGCCCTCCCTTGCAGGTCTGGTCCCTTCTAACTGTCCTTCCCTGCTGGCCATCTTGTGGCAGCTATCTTGTGTCCACATGGGGCAGCCATCTTGTGTGTTGGAGTGATGGTCAATCTGCACATTACTCTTTTATTAGATAGGATAGAGGCCTGGTGCATGGGTAGGGGCCAGCTGGTTTGCCCTGAAGGGTGTCCTGAATCAGGGTGGGGGTTCCCTTGGGCATAGGTGGCCTGGGCAAGGAGCCTATGGTGGTTTGCAAGCCAGCCACACCATCCAGCAACCAAGGGGAGGCTGGTATCTGGGATTTATTTATCTTCTATAATTGAAACTTTGTAGCCTTCAGAAGAGAAACCCAGGGAAACCCAATCCTCCTGCTTGGTTCTTGGCTGCAGGCATCTTAGTTGGGTTAATTTGAATACTTGCTCCTGATTGGCTGGTGGGCATGGTTTGTGGGTGTAGTGGAGGTATTAGTGGAGATATTTTAATTTCAATTTATTTATATAATAATTATGCTTTATGGACTTTTAAGTTGTGTCTGGACAATTTCAAATATTCTTTTCAACATATAAATTTTCAAAACATATATTCAAAAAATTGATGTCACACATATACATTTGCATACTTAAAGTGCCATTAAAAATTTTGAAGTTATTAAATTGAGACTACAAAAAAGTTGAATATAATGTTTATATGAACTTTCATATCATAATAAACTATAAACATTTAATTATTACTATAAACTTTGCATGCCTATAATCGTCTGTATCCCTAAAGCAAAAGTAATAAAATGGGTAATAATTTAAAATGTTCTTTGATCAAATAATATTGTATTCCCATGTTGCAAATACATAAGGATAAAGAAAATATTTCACCCCATTGGCTGGTGTTTATGAAGAAATTATACCATTCATATTGCCTGTGATTCAACTAAACCTTATAAAATGCCAAAATACAATGGCACAGGTATGGGGAAACATTGCTAAAAATAATAACCCCAGTCCTCAAAGCACACAGTGTATGAATATTTTATTAATATCACTTTGTCTATGTATATTTGGTTATAAAATTCAAATTGCTCTCTCTATTCCTAAATTGTTTAGGTTGAAATTGTTTTTTTAAATAATATTGATTATATATATATATATATATATATATATATATATATATATGTTTCTGTCAACATAGTATTGGAGTTCTAGCCATAGAACTTAACATGAAAAGGAAAAAGAAGTCTTCTACATTTGAAAGAAAGAAGTAAAACTGTCACTATTTGAAGGCATAATACTATAAATAGAAAACTCTAAATACTCCAGCAAAAAGAAAATTAGCACTAATAAATGAATTAAGTAAAGTTGTAAGATACAAAATCAATAAAGAAAAACCGTTGTATTTCTAGACACCAGTAACATATTATCAGAGAAAAAATTAAGAATGCAATCCCATTTACAATTGCAACAAAAAACATCAAGTACCTAGGGCTAAATTTATTCCAAGAAGTAAAATACCTGTAGTCTGAAATACTATGCTGTGGAAAAAGAAGGAATTCTTACCATTTGCAACAGCATGGAGGGAGCTGGAGAAAATTATGCTAAGCAAAATAAGCCAGTCAGAGAAAGATAGATATCACATGATGTCACTCATTTATGGAATATAACGAACAACATAAACTGATGAACAAAATCAGATCCAAAGACAGAGAAGCATCAATCAGATTATCAAACCTCAGAGAAAAGGCAGGGGATGGTGGGGGAAGGAGGAGAGATCAACCAAAGGATTTGTATGTATGCATGCATATAGCCTAACCAATGGGCACAGACAACAGGGGGGTGAGGGCCTGAGTGGAGGCTTTGGGGGTATTGGGGACAATGAGGACACATATGTAATACCTTAATCAATAAAAAAAATTTAAATATCTGTAGTCTGAAAATGATAAGACACTGAAGAAAAGTAAATGAAGAAGATACAAATAAATGGAAGGATATACCATGCTCATGGATTAGAATAATTAATATCTAAAATAACCTTACCATCTAAAGCAACATACAAAATCAATGCAATCCCCATTAAAATACTAATGACATTCTTCTCAGCCCTAAATCAACTAATGCCAACATTTTTATGGAACCATGAAGACCATGAATAGTCAAAAAAAGTCTTGAGATAGAACAAAGTGAGAAGTATCACACTCCCTGACTTCAAAGTATAATGTAAAGTTACAATAATCAAAAGAGTATGGTACTGGAATAAAACAGATATATAGATCAATGGAGTAGATAGAGGGCCCAGAAATAAATCCTAACTTATACAGTCAACCAATCTGTGACAAAGGAGGCAAAGATATATAATGGTAAAGATAGTTGCTTCAAGAAGTGGTTTTTGGACAGTCGGACAGATATATGTAAAAAAAAAAAAATGAAACTAGACCAATTTCTTACATCCTATACAAACATAAACTAAAATGGATAAAGAAGTCCTGAAACCATAAAACTTCTAGAAGAAAATAAATGCCATGCACTCTTCAACATGGGTCTTAGTGACATCTTTTTTAATAGGTCTCCTCACCCAAGGCAAACAAGAGCAGAAACAAACAGATGGAGCTCCAGCAGACTAAAAAGTTTGTGCACAGCAAAGGGAGCCATCAATAAAACAAAAAGATGGCATGCAAATAAATATACACTTATTGTCAAAGCAACCATTTTCTTTTCTACCCGGCTTTCTTTAATTTAGAACATGGCCTTGGTCAGTAAACAAGGCAAGGCAACACACCTTACTGAACAAATTTATTCAAAATGATATCATCTGCTATTTGTCCAATTCTACATCGCCAGTATCCACTGAGTGCTAACAAGTGCTCCCAGTGAAGAGGTTTGAGTTTAACATCTGCCACCAGCACCCAGCTAGTGCACCTTGGGGGGCAGCTGTCAGCGAAACTGTTATTCTCCTTTGTAACCCCCTGAATCTGTCTCACATCATTTACATGCAGATAGCTAGACATTCATCATTCCATTATGCTGACGACTCCACTATTCTGATATCTAATGTCTCTTTAATGAGCCTCAAAAAATACAATATTCCTTGATTTATGACTGCTTAACTGAGAAATTATACAAATTGGCAAAAAACAAAACAAAATCCCTCATAGTGTATTTTCATATTTTCCACCACATTCCGCTGATATTTAACAGTGACTCATGAGTTACGATGATGCTTCTTTGACAAAAGAAATGATCAGAATCTGACTTACTGTGTTTCAGTGCCACCGTGGTTTATGTTCACACTTAAGGGCGCAGAGTAAAACTGTGCTGATGTTGAAAAGTAGCAAATTATAATCTATCACTTTTCTCCCCCCAGAAAGACTGTGTGTTGGACAGCAGTTTTTGATCTCACTGTGACTTTGTTAAGCCTTCTTTTGTTGTAGTGAGGGTTAGCAGCCTGATACTCCTTACCCCTTCTTTAAATGGATATTAAGAACCTCAATGGAGAAAGAGCTCTCTCTATCAAGCAACAAAGAAGAGAGAAGGAAGAAAACAACCCAGAGGTGACTCTGAAATGCGAACAGTTCAGGAAGAGATGGGAGTTGCTGAATCCTTCACTTAACCTTAGGCCCCACTTGGGATGCAGGCCCAAAGAGGCCCAGTCTCCTTTCCTCTTCTCTCCAAAATTACACCAGGGAAAAGCATGAAAAGTGTCCTGTTTATTAACTAAAAATCATCTCTCCAGCCGAAACCATTTTGGCTCAGTGGATAGAGCGTTGGCCTGTGGACTGAAAGGTCCCAGGTTCGATTCCGGTCAAAGATATGTACCTAAGGTTGTGGGTACATCCTCGGTAGGGGGTGTACAAGAGGCAGCTAATCGATGTTTCTCTCTCATCGATGTTTCTGACTTTCTATCCTTCTCCCTCCCTCCCTGTAAAATATCAATAAAATATATGTTTAAAAATCATCTGCCCAAGGAAACCGGTTGTGGCTTCAACAGGCAAGAGCTCCAAAGAAGAATAAACCGTTGTGCAGCCAAGCTCAGACAACAGAAGGGAGTCTCTGCGGGCAGTGTAAATCATATTAGAATAAGCATTCCACAAGGAAGACTCGAGAAGCATCTTGAATGGTGGAGGAGCTGGTGCATCAGCAGGAGAAAGGCACTCAGAAGTAGGACAGAATATAGGAGGCAGAGTCCTGACCTTTGGTATTACTCCCTCTTAAATTTAGTTTCCATTCAACACTTCTGAGATTATTTGCAGCTTTCAACTTGTAAAGGAACACAAAACCAAGCTAAATTTGCCCCCAAAGCATCAGACAAAGAGTGGTTCAAGTTAAAGGAAAGTAAGCTGGAGACTGCTCTGACACAGAACATGCCTCGATTGCTTGTAGAAATGCAAGTGAAAGACAGATGGACAGATGCTATGTACACATGTCCTCTGTAAGAAAATGGCCACTGATAAAATAGATACGGGAAAATTAGTCCCAGTACTTTAACATTCTCATTTTATTCCCTAGCTTGATTAGCCCCTTTCAGGCTCCCCATGAATTACTTTTGCATATTTCTAACATGTGACTCACCTGCAGAGAAAAGATAATAACAAAGTTGGGGAGGGAGGTATAATTTGATTCCAATTCTCTCAGTATTATTAAATAAAAAAATTCTAAAAAAACAAACAAACAAAACACGCACACACTCTCTTAAATCAACCCAGCATCAACCACAAAAAGAGTTTTTACAACTTCCCATAGTAAGTATGTGAAAGAAAGCGTGATGGTTTTCCCTCTGTGTAGGTCAGCACTGTCCTAGGCAGGTTTCTGTCACTACAGCCAGGATTTAGAGACTGGAAGAGTAGATAATCGGACAGTAGAACTTAGTATTTTGTTTTAAATTGGTTTGGATTGGAGACTTATAATTGGGTGCAGATAAGGAGAAAAGAAGACTGACCCTTCACCCATGGCATGAATTCTTCCAGGAGGAGCAGTGATGTCGCGCACATTTTCAAATGAATGGCCAGTGGCCTGAGTGCTGGTGGGATGGAGATCCGGTCAGACTGTGCTTGCTCTCACCTCATGGTCAAGGGCACTCTACAAACTCAGGAGTTTCCCAAAAGCTAAGGCAGGACCTCCTGCCACAGGGTAGCTAGTGATTATTCTGTGAACCTCATTTCACGGTCTAAAATAAAATAGAAATAAAAGACAGGAAACCAAGGCCTTCATCTCTGAGACTAAATCATCTCTGAGACTCATCTTTGTAGCTTAGAATTTTTCATATTATGTTTCCATTTCTAGTATTTGGTTTCCCTCCTTTCTTTGTAGCTGTGTATCAACTCTTAAGACTAATTTCTTTAACAAAAGAAATACAAAGACTGCCTGGCATGAAGTGAAAACATGTGCCTTAATAATTCTAGCACACTGTGTAGATATGCCAACTAACCTTCTAAGTACTGACTTCCTCTAAGAGCCAAACTTAAAAAAAAAAAAATTATAAAAAGTTAGCCATTGTTCATCCTTCATTGTTTTGTTTATTCAAATAAAGATATTTCCTAAGTTCATGTTAGGTAATTTTTCTCTTAAAAATTATTATCCTCCTCATACATATGAAACACTGCTAATATATTTTAATATTCAGCTCAAAAATAAAAATAACATTAAAAAGGGCCTATTCATTTTGTTAATGTTACGTATAGACATTTGCATATATACTTTTGTTTATCCTAAGGAAGACTTTCTTCTTTAGAATAACCACCTAAAGTATGCTCACTTTCTCTGCCAACCAGTGCAAATAAGAATTTGTAAAAAGCTAATGTCAGGAGAATGCTAAATACCTGTACTTAAGGAAAAACAAACAAAACAATTGCTTGGCTTAAGCAAACATCACCATGAAAAAGCTTATATATTTATACCACTAGAGGGCTTGGCCCACTTTGCCACTAAAAAGAATTGCTTACATAAACCTGGTTATCTTGGAGTAAATTAACTGAAATACATTCATCCTTCTCATCATGTTCATTAAACACACACACATGTACAATGATACAAGACATAACAAAGTGATTAGATTGAAGAAAAATTTTAAGAGTGAACATTTTGCTAAGCAATTTAAATAAACAGCATAGCTACAAATATCACTTTGCCTTAAATGACGTTGAAAATTATTTCTGCAAACCTGTATTTAACTGCACGGTACTGATAAATGCACTGAGCCATTTGAGAAGATTAATAATTTCAATGCAATGCACAGATTTCCTTCAGTTACGTCACCAACAATATTAAGAACAATTTCCCTTCATTCAAAGTAGTCTCTATATTTCAGACATTTATTTTCATAAAATTTTTCTATGACTCTAACATAGGAAAATTCCATTACAGAAGAAGTACTGAAAATGACTCCTTGAATTCATTAAGTAAGAGAAGTAACACATTTAATAAGTTTAATTTTGTCTCAATTGGTAATTTGCCTTTAAGTCAGTTTAATTATTCAGTCACACTTTGAATATATATTTTCTCTGAGACAATGAGAGAATTCTAAGACCCAGCTAAAGAAAACAACCCTTATGATTCCTTCTAAAATCTTCAATTGTCCATTTAAAATATTAATTAAATCTACTGCCCCACGTTGTGGATGCAGGTAAAAAGATCAATACAAAATACTTGTTTTCAGATGTTGAAGTTGAAAATGAAAGTTATCAATACACTATATAAAGCAAAATACTTGTGGAATTGAAAGTAAGCTAATGAAATGTTACTTGTTTCATTCACAAGAACTTTCCTAAAGGAAGTGTCCAGTCTTGGGGGAAAAAATGTTATATGTCATTAGATGGTAGGAAATATATTTCATTATCTGAATAATTTTTCTGATTAATAACAGAAGTCAAAACACAAAACATATTTGACTGTATCTTGGGGTGACATTCAGAGCACGCGGCCACCTTTTATGCCAGGGCCCGACTCATCAGAAAGCCCTGCAGGTGAGCTCTGAAACCCACCTGAGATGCCTACGTGTGATTCCCAAACCGGAAGCAACCCTTGTCAACTGGAGGTTTTACTCTTAAGTACAATCTTTCGGGATTTCCCTTCAAGGTTATGTTTCTCTGTGCCGTTCATAAGACATTGCAACTGAAGAAATATAAGTGGCCACCGTTGGTCCATCAGCAACATGGCTATCATTCAACCTCTTTACCAGTCATTGATAGAACTTACCCATGTGTCACAGCAGGAAGTTGTAGACTGTTGTGTGGGAAAGTATAGTTCTCCATGTAGATGACGAACTTAAGGCCTCAGGTCAATTTACCAGGTTTTCACAAGTTTGTGTTTGTTGGTGGTGGTTTTTTTCTTTATGAATGATGATTCTGTACAACTGAATATCCGATGCACTAAGAGCACTTAATAATTAGGTCCATGTCAGGCCGTCTATTAAGGCAACTTGGTGTATTATCATTGATAGTTCAGTAAAGTTAAAAATTGTCACGGAAATATAAGCAGCCCTTCTTATCAAAGTCTCTCATTCCGTTACCTTTCTAACCCTATGACTCATAATGAATTGATTATTTGTGGTTAAGACTATGTTATTCCCAGCACAGTTTCATAATTATTTTATCTTCTCATCAGGAAATTGTTACACTACTAAATATACGTGGCAAAGATCTCCATGGCATAGTAAACAGCTGTCATATTGTCCCTCACTTAATTTTTGTTTATGCCAAATATTTACTCTATAATTAAGTGCTTCTATGTCCTGAATACTTAGCTTTTTCCAAATTGCTACTCTCTCATCAACTCGTGTTTCAGGAGTTTGCAATATTCTATTCCAGTTTCACAACTACCTATGTTATTCCTGGTTCCATTAAAGTGTAGCACATATATTATAATCACCACAGAAAAAGAAAGATTCTAATTCCATTAGAATTTACTTACAGCGATACACCTCTGTCAGGGATCTCAATTCTTCATCCAGAATAAATATCACACAAGAAGCATATCCAGAGGTTACTTTATCTCCTTTCTGTAATGTACATGATCACTGCATTCAAGTCTGAAAAATACAATAACACAAATGTCTTACTATTAAATACAATAGCACAATTTCTTTGTAATTTGTACACTAAGATAATGCTAGAATATTTTCCTGAACATGATACACTTCTGAGTATCATACCAAATAAATACATACGGAAGTTTTCTATACGCAATTTATACATGATGCAAAATTCACCAGGCCCCCCAAAATTATACAGAAATGGGCACCAAGCAATGACAAATACCACTCTTTTTACTTCCCCTATAAGATGAAAAACAAATCTTAACACAGACAATGTATTCTTTTTTATTTCTACCAGTTAAGTGATTATCATAAAACCCACCTAGAACATTTTGGTGAGTTAATAAACTAACATTTAGTGTTGAGAAAGTCAAAGAAAAGTCAATTTTACCCATATATATCATATATATATATATATATATATATATATATATATATACAAGCAGGTCTTGCATATTCATGTTACGTTTAACAACTACATATATATACACACACATATAAACATATGTGTATATATATGTAGAGAGAGAGAGACAGAGAGAGAGAGAGAGAGAGAGAGATTCAAATAGGGTAAGAGATTTGTTAAAGGAAGTTGTAACATTTCTACAATGAGCTGACACTGGAGCAAAAAACACGACAAAACAAAACAACAAAAATACACATAATGAGGAGCATCTTTGGATTCCATGCTTTCCAATCAGCAAAGGAAAAGAAAGAGATCTCTGAATGAGGGCTGCTCCCTGTAGCTTAGCTGCCAATTGGTATTAAGGGAAAGGCTCCTGAATATGTCAACCAAGGAACCGAGAGAACTGGCTCGATTCCAGTCAGGACACATGGCCAGCTTGTGGCTCGATCCCCAGAACGGGGGCAGCCGGTCAACGATTCTCTCATCATTTACCTCTATCTCTTTCTCCCTCCCCCGTCCTCTCTGAAATCAATAAATAGGCATTGTATTGACTTGACTGGCCAACACTGAACACCACTTCTTCCCTGTCACTTGACGGGTGCTCTGTCTGTTTCTAAAGCCAGGTGGACGAGAATGTCGTCCGGTGGCCCAGGTGTATTCTGTCTGCGTTGAGGTTCTGAAGTGAGTCCCCATCCATCATTAAGAGGTCTGTCATGTGGTGAGTGTTGTTACAGAGTGAGGATCTTTTACAGCATATGGAAACGTGAAGCCACCACCGTGTCAGACTCACGGCTCCGGGGCCACGTGTGGCCCCCAGGGAGTATGTCCGCGGCCCAGCCAACAAAACAGTGCGTCAGAACCATTTCTACAAAAACGCTGTAACTCGGTTTCCACAACATCCTGTGACACACAATGATTAATGATGACTGATGACCATCCTCGTGTGGCATTCACTTTCCACCGCTTCTCCCCACTCACCCCAGCAGCAAATATTTTAGTATTTTAATATTGTGGCCCCATCATTAGTCTTGGGCTAACTTGTCGGGTGTGCACAACAGGAAACATGTTACTTTCGGAGAACAGGAAACATAGGCTTATTTACATTATGCTTCTTCATTTGTACAGTTATTCTGTGTCTGGTAAGTGAATGTTCAAGAAAACATTCATTTTGATTAAAATGTTCTACTATATCATGTGAATGAGGATTCATTTAGTTCAGCCTTTGTATTCAACATGTCTCTATGAAAATGAACTCATGTTTCTATGAAAGCTGACCCTTGGGGGGGGGGGGTTTCAGCCCACATGAACTTACACCTTGTTTGTTGGGCCCGTGTGAAGCTAGCCTTTGAGTGTGACGTGCTCACAGCACACAGTGACAGCAAATCCCCACTGAGGGCGGTCAGATGTGCGGGCTGAGTGCCAGCTGTCTGCTGGACACTGGGGCCCGGCTCAGAATCTGCATATAAAGATGTGCTCAATGGTATTAAAATCCCCGGACACTCAACTAAGCATGTATGTTTGGGTTTCGTTAAGCATGACTGGGAACGAAGCCACTACTAAAAATCACAAGTAATATCAGAAGCGTACACCGCATTCTGGCTTCACGCTGAGTGTCCGATATGCAGAGAACGGTGTCTGTTTCCCCCTTGGCGTCCTCCGCCTGCCTCCTGGGAAGTCCTTGCCACCTGAATCACACACGGAAATCCGAAAGACTCGGCTAACCAGCACACAACAATCCTATCAAATAAAAGAGTAAAATGCAGATTGACCATCACTCAACACACAAGATGGCCGCCCCTATGTGAACACAAGATGGCCAGCGGGGAAGGGCAGTTGGGAGGGACAAGGCCCGCAAGGGAGGGCAGTTGTAGGGAATCAGGCCAGCAGGGGAGGGCAGGTACGGGCAAACAGGCTGGAAGGGGAGCAGTTAGGCATCAAACAGGTTGGCAGGGAGTGGTTAGGGGGTGATCAGGCTGGCAGGCAGCAGTGGTTAGGGGCAATCAGAAGGCATCGGGCCTAAACGGGCAGTCAACATCCCTTGAGGGGTCAAAGATTGAAGAGGGTGCAGGCTGGGCTTAGGGACACACACCCCTGTGCACAAATTTTGTGCACTGGGCCTCTAGTTTGCATGATAATAATAACAGTAACAATAAAATAATAGCAACAAGCATCTAGTGGTCAGTGTATGTCAGGTCAATGTTTTACATTGGGTTTTCATTCACAAATGAAAGAAAAAATCCTGTCACCGTCTTCGCATTGAATATTAGGAAAATGAGACTAAGAAATGTTCAGTGATTTCCTCAGTCATGTGCCTGGCCAGGCAAGAATCAACCAGTTTCATGATGTCAACCCCATAATCTTTCCATTATATTTTGCTATGTTGTGACTGAACTGTTTATGACAGGAAGTGAGACATTTTTTTAACCCACTGAGTAAGGAATGTCATGAAAGATAAGTCATTACAGGCAATACTTCAATTTAAAAAATGACAGATCAGTGATGAATCTTTTAAACAAGAAAAAATACTGAATAAACTTGCTGAAAGCTGGATCCTCTGATGTATCATGCTCGTATTACATTAAATAAAGTGAATGTCAACATGTGAAATGCTGAACTTCTGAGTTAAATCAAAATGAAATATACACGGGAAATAAAAATTAAATATTCATGTGACTTTCAGAAAAATAAATATACTTCAAATATACCCTGCATTTTGAGGTTTGTACCTATACAGGCACACATACACATATACGTCTATATATTAAAAACTCCTGATTTCCCAAGAATAATGTTAAGGGGGATTTAAAAGAAAATTTAAACATGTAAAATGTTTATACACCAAGCAGTTTAAAGTAATATTTAAGTAAGATGATTATATTCAACCCTCTGCCATCCAATAACAAATAATTGGGTTTCTAATTAGCACCACACTAGTTGGTAAACTCATATTTTGAACCAAAAGTACTGTTGCCTATCCAATTTATTATTTTAAGCTAAACCAAGTTAATGGCATGTACTGTGTCTATCTGTAAAAAGTAAGTGGGTATGCTGATATACACTGAATTCCAATAATTAAATAACTTCTAACTATACACACAGTTTCCCTACCTCCACCCCACATCATGGAATCTATATGGAACACATTTTATATGACCATTAACTAAAGTTAAATTTACATGAGGAAAAGTGTGTTAGCGTTTTGTTGCTACAGTTTCTTGCCTGTCTGGATGTTGACTTTACATGTTCCTATTTCTTCCAGTTACTAATGAAACTCTGGCCCCCACAAAATCGAGCATGTCAATCAATGGTGTGGAGATTCGCTGGCCAACTTCAGATGCTGTAGAAAAGCCAACGTAAAAATGTCTGCCTGTTTCTTCTGGGTGAAAACAAGCAACAAGCTAAGAATATGGAAGAAATTGTAACCTCAAGAAGTATGTCCCTTCCTGCTTAAGAAGTTTTAAAGTTAGTCATGATTTATTCATGAGAATCCTTTTTTTTTAAGATCTTGGCTTGGTAGTAGTTTTAATATTTAAGATTTAATCTAATTCTTTTGTAGGTCAGTAATTGATAAAATCATTGTAAATGGGGAGAATTTTTGACAGCTAATAATCGGAATAAAAAATCTGTTTTTAAGATCCAATCCGGGAAGATAAAGCACTGACAAGATTGAGGATGAGGGATAAGGGCCAAATGCACATTGGACCAAAATGATAAAGTTGTCAAAATGTTGAATTGGTTGGAGATAGATTACTTCCAGCCAGTGGTTTTATAAATCCCACCCAGTGGTATTACTTGAAATTATAGAACAACCTGTGAGAAGCGGCATTTGTATGTAGCATGTTGATGATCTTGAACTTTTTATGATTTATCATGTGTTTGTACAGGATTGGGTAAGAAAAGAGTATAAATTGTGATTCTGTAGGATTTTTCAATTTTCATGAAGTTTTTAACATGATCTATATTATATTTTATGCCAAATATGCCTGACCTACTGCCTTCATAATACTTTGATATATTTCATTAACGTTTTGTGACTTTAAGTAATTGCTCCACAATTGCTGTTTGAAAGTGAAATTTTCTAAGCATTAGTTCATACAGTGCTAAATGTTTCACATTCTAGAGTGAGCTTTTGAAACTGTACTGCTCATTAAATAGCTTTATTTAATTTTTCAATCATTTATGTTCAAAAAGAAATAAAAATACTTATTTAATTTCACTCAGTGACCCAGTGATCGGCTACCATATTTTTATTCATTATGTGTTTCTTTTACAGAATCAGAAGATTTTTCAAACATATGTTAAAGAGAACTAAAAAGCACATCATAGCAGAAATAGTGTTTCTAGTTTTTATCAGTTTTTCACATAGAACATTTTGCATATTAAATGTTCTTTGCACATAAAATGTGAAATGAGGAAGTGGGGAATATTTATCTTGACCATATAATTGCACAACGCCCCACTCTGAGCCACTATCTACCTTGAACTACCAGTGTCATACTACAGAATTAGTGAGCCGTTTTTCTCTATTTGAGTAATCACAGGCTTTAGGATACCTTTCAACCTGAGAACACTTCTGCACAATTCGAGAAAGCTATTGCCTGAGACTAATCATTGGTTTTAAAAGTGATTAGACATTACAGGATGATAATTATTTTTAATTGTACAGATAACACTAGTATTAGACTCTGAGTTTGACTCACCTTTCCCTAAAGTACAGATTACTTGCAAATCTTCCTAACCAATTATTAGGTGTCTTAATCTTTATCCCTCTTACAGTTTAAATATTTATGTTTGTTTTGAACTTAACTTTCTAAAACAGGTTGGTCTTTCTGAAATGATGGGGAAATTATAAGAGTGAAATGACAGGGAAGGGGAAAACATGTCACCCTTTGACGTACCAAAAATATGGTCGACTATGTGCATGAACATATGAAAGAGGCTGAATACATGCTCAAGGATTTTGCAACCCAATTGCAGAAGGGTTGGAGCAACACAAAAGGTGAGGATGGGGTCTCTCTCTCATGCGACTGAAGGGGACTCTTTGCTCCCCTACACAGCATAGCAAGCACCTGTCAGGGTCAGCACATCCTCATCTCACTGGTGAGTCCATGGTCACTTCTGAGTCATCATCTGCCATACCTGGTAGCTGCCATTTGACCCAGTGGATCAATCCCTCTGGAGTCCATCTTCGCTGAACCTAGAGTCATGCTCTCTCTCCTCCTGCTCCTCCCTGTGGCTGCTGCTCTCATGCTCTCCCCTCCTGCTCCTCCCTGTGGCTGCTCCTCTCATGCTCTCTCTCCTCCTGCTCCTCCCTGTGGCTGCTCCTCTCATGCTCTCTCCTCCTGCTCCTCCCTGTGGCTGTTCCTCTCATGCTCTCCCCTCCTGCTCCTCCCTGTGGCTGCTCCTCTCATGCTCTCTCCTCCTGCTCCTCCCTGTGGCTGTTCCTCTCACCCCCCTGTGCTGGTTCCTGCATGGCTCCAGGTCTAACGCCTGAACACAGAGTGCTCAAGGACTCATCCTTGACCTGTGTCCCCTTCTTGCCCTCACTGCCCAGATCTGTCTATTATGGTAACAGCAGCCACGTGTTGCTCATCAAATATAAGTCTGAATTAATTAAAATGGAATAAAATGAGAAACATAGCCACTAGGCCAATACTTGTGTATTCCTGTCTTTCTTGCATCTCCCACATCCAAATAGTCAGCAACCCCTTTGGATTTGACATTCAAAATATCTTCAGAATCACTTTGCATCACTTCCCCAACTGTGAACCTGGTGCAAGCTGCCCTGATCTTCTGCCGGATTACTGGAGTAGCCTCCTGCAGCCTCTGTGCTGGTCTGTATTTCCATTCTTAAGCCACCTTAAGGGTAGGTTGGATCATGGCCCCCTTCCTGAATCCATCCAATGGCTCCCATCTCCCTGACAAAGGTCTCAGAGACTTCCTTTCCTCTAGCCTACTGTCCCTCCCCTTCCCATCTGTCTTCTTAATGTACCTGAACCATCACACAAGTATCAGCCTCAGCACCCTTCCTCTTGCTTCAGCCTCACTTCTCACAACCCCACTAACCCCACCTTCCTGTCTTTACTCTGCTCAAACATTCCTCTGTGGGACTGAAGCACATTATCTATTGTACTCTTCCTCTCACACATCTCGCACCCTAATTTAGACTTTGAATAAAGGGATTTCCTTCCCAATCACTTGGGTTTATATTTTGCTAACTTTCCAGATCTATTCCGTCACATCTCACAGATACTCATATGAATAGTGTGACCTTACAAAAGTCAACCATTGTAGTTTACCATGTGCTTTTCTATAATCCTCACCTGAGGATATGTTTTTATTGACTTTCAAGAGAGAGGAAGGAAGGGAGAGGGAGAAAGTGAAAGAGAGTGAGTGAGAGAGAGAGAGAAACATCGATGTGATAGAGAAACATCAATTAGCTGCTTCACACACAACAGGGATGTTGTAAACTGGGTATGTGGTCTGGCTAGGAATCAAACCCATGAACTTGTGGCATCTGGAACAATGCTCCAACCAACCGAGCCACATCAGCCGGGGCTGCCATGTGACTTTGACACCACACTCCACAGCACGGTCACCATTCCAAGTTACTAAAGTTAGACCTACCTAACTATGTAATCCGTTTTAATAGCCTCATACTTGTTCACCATTAAGTAGGTTTCTGTTATAAGAATTAAAAAAAAAAAAACACTGCAATGAACATGCTTGCATACGTACCTTTGAACACTGTCTAATATTTTACGCATTTCAAATCCAAGTAGTAGAATTCATGTGACAAATGGCATGCACATTTCCAATGTGGATAAGGTATTGCAAAATCTAAACTTCCTAATGTCTATAAAAACAGTAAAGGTACCTTTAGCTTTTAAATCATTCCGAATCACTATACTATTATATTTTGATTTAATCGTCTTGAGGTTCAACGTTGTAGATGCCTTTTCTGTTGTTGTTTTTTTAAATATCTTACCTCATACCCTACCCTTTCTCCAATTTTTCTAAAGATTAATTGAATACTTTTTAATTACTTTACACTAGCTTATGTGTACATTTGGTTCTTTTAACATTCTTTTTCATACATTCACATAAATGGGCATATAGACACAAGTATAATTTCATTTGTCTTTCAGATGTATTTATGATATGTGATATTTTCTTTCCATTGAGAAGTTTTGCATTATAATTAGTCAAATACATGGCTTTAAGTTTGATAGTATAGTTTCTGAATTTTGTTATAAGCAATGTCTATTCTTTGGATATTTACCTTCATTTTCTTTATGTACTAGAGGCCTGGTGCACAAATTTGTGCACAGGTGCGGTTCTGGCCAGCGGGCCTCAATGGGGGCTGATCTGGTGTGGGGCCATCTGGGGGGAGGGGCCTCATGTAGTTGGGGGCGGAGTGATAAGGGCCCCAATCGGCCATTGGCTACCATAGTGCATGTCATAGCAACCAGTCATCGGGCATTCCAGTCACCTGGGTTTTTATATATGTAGATATGTATGCATGTTAGTTTGTAAATGACAGGAACATAGCATACATCTACTAGTAACTATTCTAGCCAAGCAATTACATTACAATTTGGGGATTCAACATTGCACTTTTCCCCTCTCCCTGCCCTCAATGAATAGCTAATTAAATTGGTTTGTAGCCATTATATCTTAGATTTAAATTAAGGGCCACACCCAGGTTCTTGACTTCCAAGTTTTCCTACAATTGTGTCTCTCTTCTCCCATTTTTTATATTTTTTCCTTGCTCTTCTCTTTATTTTTCTAGGCCAGAAATTCTCAGCTGCCCAGTAGATACTGAGGTTAATGTAATCCCATGCTGTGTTGAGGGAAGATCTCAAAATTGCACATGTTCTTCAATTTCTCAGACCTTTTTGGGTGTAATTCTTTGAAGTTATTTTGAAATTATTGATCTCCAGAGGTTTTTTGCTCTTTTTCCCCCAAATAAATTAGTTTTACAATATAACCCATCTTTAAAAATTAAAACATTAAAAAGTTCCATTGCAGTATATTGATATACAATGGAAGTAAATCTAATACCTTTTATTACTCAAGTTGCTTAATAATATTTAAAATTGTTTCAAAAATATGATGTAACTATTGCTAAAGATAATCACATAAAGTTTTACATTTTAAATACTAAGTTAAAATGTGGAATGCAAAATTGTATCTATGTTCTTAGTAAACACATATAAAATATATGTTAATAGGACAAGGAATAAAGGAACATGTAAATTAAAAAAACAAGCTACTAAATCAGTAAAAACATGAATGGATTATTTCTGTCATGTTTATTACATCCTTTAAAATTACATGACTATGTATGCGATAACAAAAAATGTTGGAAATTTATTTTTAGAACTGAATGCTCAAAAGACTTTGGCTTTGGGTGTTTGCTCTCATGACCTAGTTGAATACATTTCTAAATCTACCATTTACAGACACACACGGGTGCGCACACACACACACACACACACACACACACACACGAAGCCTGGCAAAATCAGAAGCCACTGAAAGTAACAGCTACTGCCTTTCCTCAGGCTCTCTGACATGTCCAGATGCCCACAGAGGAATCTGAGAAACCACAATACCAACAGCAGCCTCTAATTGTTAGTTAGGACACTCATCAAGCCTCTTTTATAGTCCAGATGTATTTTAAGCTGGTGCCTACCTAATTAAACCTATACGGCAGGCTTAATTAAGACTATTTGAGTTCATTCCATCCTGCTGGTTTTGCATCTGGCCATGAGTTCAACATCCCGGGTTAGGGGCAATGCTGCGTTAGCAGTGGAGATACGGATGCATTCCGATTTAAGCAATGAAGTGATGGGGGAGTTTAATTTAGGAAGTTCATCTAAAGTAAGCAAGGCTCTGTAGTTCAGGAAATTTTGTGTGACCCTTGAATTACTATCAAGTTCTAAAATGTATCACATAAAAACACAGAAATAATTCAACCAAGGTAAAAGTAGCATGGATATCTGTCTTTTTCTTAAGACATAGCCATTTATCTTAGTTCTATAAGCCTTCCTATTCTAATAAACATCATTGATTTATTTCAGTAATAATGTTATTTTTTTATCTCAGCGGTTCACTCTGTGCTAGTCACTAAATTATCAACAACCCCACCTTGAATATAACCTATTTCACACATTCAGTTTCTTCTTTCTGCCTAAAACTTTGCTCATGACACACTTTTTAGGCAAGAAGAATGCTGGAACGAAAAAACCCACTGTATAACAAGTGACTTTTATTTCTTCTAAGTAAGTTTTAAACTTCCTACATCCCAAAGGATAGTCCTCGGACCTAGAAACAGAAGGTCAGTATGCAGTGAAATATTTCGGAATCTGTTTCCTGCCTTTGCAGCTGGTTACAGACAGGAAACGGATCACAGCATCACTTGCTATCAGCCTGTTTCTCCTCCTCGTACCCGTGTTCACAGCGGCCTCAGTGCAGCTCTGCGGGCCTCGGGTGAGGACGGTCATTGTGGATGAAAAGCTGTCAGCTGCAGAAGGCGAGGTTTCACCTGGAATAGCGGGGATTGTCAACACACAGGCACCCTGCCCCATATTCTCAATTTTAATACCACTATCTCTTCACACGTTAACATGTCTTCCATTAGAAAGCATCCCATGATGGCCTGTAAAGAACAAACTTGCCAGCCTTTTCTCTTTTTCTTCAGGGAAGTGGATGCTAAATGGATGACACCTGTTACAGGTATTGACCTACGGGAATTGAGGAGCAGAACCTAAACTGTGGCTCTCATAAGGGCTGATGCAACTGTGTAAAGCAAATTATGACCTCTACTTCCACCAATTACTTCATCTTTCTGGAATGTGTCCATTTTCAGGATAGTTCGGATGTAGCTCTGGAGTAATTCCTTGTTCCATGAGGGCATATACTGTAGAGCCTTACTGCTTTTCTGATGAAAGCTGATCAGAATAATTACCATCCAAAGCAGAGGTTATGTTAATGCCAAGTATCTAAAGAAGAATGAACATTTTTTTTCATAACAAACTGCTTTAAAAACAGACAGCCCAAGAACCAATATAGAATGTACTTAGAATTGTTCAAATTCAAAGCTAGTAGTATTTCCTGCTTTTAATTTGGATTTAGTGTTAAAATATAAATGATAGCTTATTAAAACGTCAATATTATAATGTCAAATACATAACAATCATCTTCAAACCCACTGAAGAAAGTAAAACAGTGAAGTATTACTAGTGATGTGTCAAGAAGTGAGAATTCACTTGAATAAACAAGAGAAGGAAAGGGAATCTTAAGGGTAATAGAAAAACATTCAGGAAAATATATAGAATTGAGTCAATACCAGATACCACCTCTCGTTTTAAAAAAGTAAACACAAGCTTCAATGAAATAACTAGTCTTTTTTTCACCAAATGTTTATCACTAAATAGTTGTTCTATTAAAACGCTTATACTCTTGTTGAGCATGCGGGACTTGTTTAAAACACATCAGCGTGGCTTCCCAATTGTTTGGATTGGCCAGCTGTGCTGGATAACCATGAATGTGTAAGCTTGTCATCCACAAAGTAGATCTTTATATATATATATATATATATATATATATATATATATATATATATATATATATATGGAGAGAGAGAGAGAGAGAGAGAAAGGGAGGGAGAGGGATAGAAAGTAAGAAACATTTATGAGAAACTTCCATCAGTTGCCTCCTGCACGTCCCCCACTGGGGATGTGCCCGTAGCCAAGGTACATGCCCTTGACCGGAATGGAATCTGGGACCTTTCAGTCTGCAGGCCGACGCTCTCTCCACTGAGGCACACCGGTTTCGGCTCTGTTTTTTTTTTTTTTTAATGTATTTATTCAATTAATTTATTTGAGAGAGAGAGGGAGAGAAGGAGAGAAACATCGATTTGTTGTTTCACTTATTTGTGCCTTCATCCGTTGCTTCTTGTATGGGCCCCGACCACCGATTGAACCTGAAAGCTTGGCCCAGTGGGACCATACTCACACTCACTGAGCAACCTGGCCAAGGCCTGGATACTCTCTGGATGAGCTGGCTCTCCACAGAGCGGGTCCTGATTCTCACGGTGGGTTGTCTCTCTCTGGCCTCTGCGTGGGCATGGGGAGCAGGTGCGCAGGACCCCAGCCTGCAACTCTGGCTGGGATTCTGCAGAAACACTTGTGCTAACAGAGCCCAGCTCTCCACTCAGCCTGGGGAGGGGGGGGGCCCTCATTGCTGCCTTCCAGACAGTAGCCCTGTGAGGCTGCAGTGAACTCCTCCACACTCAGGGGGCGCTGCTCCCTTCCTTCCAGGGAGAGAACCTGAACAGTGGTTTGGGGTGAGAGTGTGTTTTCTCTGCCTCCTTCCTCCAGCACAAGACTTTTCCATTTCCCCGGTGTTGGCTGAATTATGTGCTTCTCTCTCCATGAGTTCTGAGACTTTCTGGAAGACTTTTGAGAAGACATAGATACATGTTTAACCAAGGTGCGATTAAAATATGCGTTTAATTATTTTAAAGTACCAAGATACCATACTTTCAAGAATGCCTATCATCCATCCAAGGATTGTGCAGTCGGAAAAAAATGATATGAATCTTTCTGACTTGAATGCAGGTAAAATAGAAGCCAGAGTGAAGTTAGAAAGAAAAAATCATTTATTTCTTTCAGAATACAGCGCCAGAAAAAGCACTATAAAAAAGATCAAATAAAGTAGCAAAGCTAGGTAGCGGTGGCAGGGAAGAAACTAGATATGAGGGCAAAAATAAATTATATGTGTAAAAATCATAACACATAATGGGGTAAATCCGATGGAATCACAGTTTGTTTTTATAAGCAATACATGTTTATGGGAAGCACTATATTTAGACACTATTCCAGGTGAAGAGCTGCTTACAATGGTATATAGAACGCAGCTCTGTTTTCTAGGTTTTACTCTCTCTGGAAGGTAAAGAAAAGGATAAAGGAAAGCAAAATATGTATAAAGTGTAACTCCAATGTGAAATACTTTTTAGAGTGTGGGTTAAAAATATCACATTTGTAGAACTGGGGAGCAAACGAACCTCAGCTATGAAATTCTTCATAATTACACTAGGTCTACATAATTCTTCTCTCACATGTAGCAAATTTTCCTCAACTGTGCCAGCCCTCTTTTTCCCTAATACTTCCTACATCCTGCATCCTCCCCTGCCCAGCTGATAAACTCATGTTTTCTGGTAGCTGACTCTGGTATGTCCTCTATCAATAGCTAAACCAGGCCTGTCCATGTTGTGTACATGCCTTTGCGTTCTACAAGGTGAAGTCCGCAGTGCATGCCTTCCTCTGGAGTCTTTATACATCTTCTTGCAAAGCTAACCCTGGTATATGAGTTAACATTATTTGCCAGTATGTCCTGTTATAAAATGCATTCTACCCTACTTTCATTTTAGTAGAATCCTATCTTTTAGTAAGTAACAAATGGTAGGCAATTTCAACAGCGATACCCACATTTTTACTCATTAATTCTAGAACAGATCCAATATAACTTGGATCCTGTGGGATTAGGAATATGATATGAAGATGACAGATGATCACTCCTGAGAGTTCATGTATGAAACCTGGCACAAAACCAATCCTCACGTTCAGGGTAGGACAACCGTTCCCATGTTTGGGAACATGTAAAATGTATTGGCAATGAAAATAATGCTGAACCTAAAAGTTTTGCTTATTAATTTGCTTATTAATTTTATTGAAATTAGAAAGCTATCTATTCACATGGGAATAATTCTTATTGTACCCTTTATAAATGAGCACATCTTTCTCTTTTTACTTTTTTCATGCAATTACTTATCTGCTTCTTTCTAAAAAATGAAATCATTCTAAATTTTTCAAGTAAAGCAAATAAAAAATATTCCAAACATTTTATGTCAACATAAAAGTCGATTTCTTGAAAAAGATGCTGAGCTGAAACCGGTTTAGCCCAGTGGATAGAGCATTGGACTGCGGACTGAAGGGTCCCGGGTTCGATTCCGGCAAGGGCATGTACGTTCGTTGGCTGAGGGCACATACCCAGTAGGGGGCGTGCAAGAGGCAGCTGATCGATATTTCTCTCTCAAGGATGTTTCTGACTCTATCCCTCTCCCTTCCGCTCTGTGAAAAATCAATTTATATATATATATATATATATATATATATATATATATATATATATATAAAGATGCTGAAATCTTCCAGTTTTGACTTAGTCTTGATAGCATATATGCAGTAACTGTTCATGCATATATTACTTTTAATTATAAAAGCAATAGATCTCAGTAATCACTTCTCCCAACCCCTCTCCCCAGAGACAACCATTATGAATGTTTGGGTGTATCACTTTGTGTCCCTCAGAATTAAAAAACCTGCACAAGTATATTTACACATAGAATCAGTGTTTTTTCAGATAACACTGGAATCATATTCTCCAATAGTATTATAATGTCACTGATTTCCTTTAACGATATCATCTGATCTTTTTGACTTTTCACTTTGTTAATATTTTTATTGATTTCAGAGAGCAAGGGAGAGGGAGAGGGAGCTAGAAACATCGATGATGAGAATCGCTGATCTGCTGCCTCCAGCCTGCCCCGCACTGGGGATGGAGCCTGCAGCCTAGGCCTGTGTCCTGACCAGGAGTCGAACCCTGACCTCCTGGCTCATCAGTTGATGCTCCACCACTGAACCATGCTGGCCGGGCTTCATTTTCACACGTAACAGTCAGACACTCCCTGATTATGAAATCCATGCAATTTGAAAAATTAAAAAGATTCCACAAAACAGGAATCTCCACTGCACGGACTGCCGGCCACTAGAGCCTCGGGTCTGAGGCCCACACCCACCAGCTGGAAGCCAGGCCCCGGCGCCTCGGCTCCCAGTTCCAGAAAACGATCTTCAGCAACGTCTTTGTGGCTCCGACCTGGGTTAGCAAGAAAGGACTCTGAATTTGCTCTTCACATTCAAGGTCATCTAATAATTTTTACCCAGAATCATCTACCATGGTTTCAGGTCTGTGTGGAGTCTGCTGTGGATAGACAGACGAGTCTTACTGACCTTGACCCTGACCTCCATTCGGCCAACATTTCCAGCCTGGAGAGCAGACCTGACACCTGCCCCGATCTCCCCTGTGCAGGAACTGGGGGCCGTGAGGCCAGACCCCTCACACACGCTTTCAGCATCACTACAATAATGACCGCCCGGCCTGAAAATTGATTTCACTCTATCACTTAGCCAAATAATCCAGCCGTGATTCAGGCACGTTTATGCCTCCTTACCTGACCTGAGAAATACGCGGTATTATTTTTCCCTAAAAGACACTAATTCTGTTTGAATTCCCACGGGGTGCACATGATGCTGTCCTGGAAGCCTGAGATAATCTATCATTCTCTCCTTCCCAACAAAACCCTTGACGAGATCCTACCAGTGAGTGTGTTGGCACATTTCAGCGCAGAAAAAAAATAGAAATGCTTTCGCGAGTTTTTGCAGATTCTCCGGTGACAAAGAGGCTCATGAAAAATCAGGCTTCGGGGCTGAGGTTCTGTTCGGAATCACATGACCGAAATGAGAGGTGATGACAGACCGACCAGTGGTGCTATCCCAGCTCAGACAATCTGAGATTTCTCTTCCCGTTGGCATTTTCACCATTCTGAAACTTTCCATCTCTCTATATAAAAGCCTAACCAATCAACAGTCTGACAATTCAATGGTCCAGTCAGCAGCTATGACACACATTGACCACCAGGGGGCAGACACTCAATGCAGGAGCTGCTGAGCTGGAATGACTTGGCAGTGGCAGTTCCCAGGCCCAGATAGAGAGAAGGGAGCCCAATTTCGGGGTGCGTCACCTCAGAAACACCCTCTTGCAATCTGGGATGCCTCAGGAGGTGTCAGAGAGCCGGTTTCAGCCTGATCCCCTCAGGGCACGCTGAGGGACCCCATCCGTACACAAATCCGTGCAATGGGCCTCTAGTTTCCTTATAAATATCAATGAGCAAAATGGGCTCCTCCAAAATCATTCTTCATTGATTGTGTCGTGCTATTAGTCCTTTCATACACTTGGCAAAGGGGAAATGTGCAGTTTTCATTTCTCCTTGACAGTCGAAATATTAGATGAGATTTTACTGATCTTGGATACATTTTATACTTTGAAAAACGTTTTGTTTCGTTTTATTTCAATTTTTTATCTGTCTCACTCCCAGGATTCAGGAAGCTGAACTCTCTCTTGGACACCAGGAAACCAAAGTATTTCAAATTGCTTGTGATTACAAAACTGTTAATGCAATCGACAACTTTGTATGCTACACAGTGATAAGTATTTTGTTTCGGAAAATCCACGTATGAAAACAGTCAGGTGCTAGCTGTCTTGGGTCAGGTGTCGGCATTTTTGTTGTTGTTGTTGTTGTTGTTGTTGTCTAAGAAAGTACAGGCCTTTAAATATGTTTTTAATTAATTAAACGTTTGTGGGTTTTTTTTTTTTTTTTGCTTTGAGATCATTAAAATTTTACATAGTTACAAGAAAAAATAGAGAGTGATCCCATGTACTTTGCCCAGTATCTCCCAATGCCAACCACTAGCAAAACTACAGAGCAATCTCACAGCCAGGATGCTAACATCGATGCAATCAAGACAGGACAGTCCTAACCAGTGTTGCTCAGTGGATAGAGCATTGGCCTGCGAACTGAAGGGTCCCAGGTTCGATTCCGGTCAAGGGCATGTACCTTGGTTGCGGGCACATCCCTGGTAGGAGGTGAGCGTGAGGCAGCGGATGGACGTTTCTCTCTCATCGCTGTTTCTAACTCTCTATCCTTCTCCCCTCCTCTCTGGAAAAAGAAATCAACAACATATATTTTAAAAAAATAAAAAGACCAAGAACATTTCAGTCCTATGGATCCCTATGTTGCCTTCCATTGCCAGCCTCCGTCCTTGCCTTACCCCTCCTTCCTAAGACCGAGCAACCACTAATCTCGTCTCTATGACTGTAATTTTGCTCTGGTGAGAAGGTTGGACAATGGGTTCCCACAGAGGAACTTTTTGGAATGGGCTCTTGGGCCCAGCGCCATTCCCAGGACGTCAGCCAAGCTGCTGTGCGCTACCAGTATGTCCCTTTTATCGCTGAGTCATGTGCCAGGTCATGAACACACCACAGTGCACTTAACCCTGCACCTGCTGCACACATCTTGGTCACTGCCAGATTGCGCTCTTGCATATTGACTGTGACTATCTCTGTACACATTTTTGTGAAGTCAGGATTCCAGGGACCTCCTCCAGCTTTGCTGAATTCTTTCAATATAGTTATTGATTTCAGAGAGGAAGGGAGAGAGAGATAGAAACATCAATGATGAGAGAAAATCATGGACAAGGTGCCTCCTGCCTGCCCCCCACTGGGGACTGGGCCTGCAACCCAGGCCTATGCCCTGACTGGGAATCCAACCCCGGCCTGTAGGTGGACACTCAACCATTGAGCTATGCTTCCTGGGCGTCTCTTCTCTTTCTGAAGTGCAGGTGTTCCCGAGAATTCCATTCTCAGTTTTCCTTTCTCCTGCGACTCAATCATTCTATTTGATCTCATTGTTACCTGCTAAGATATTCACACACCCATAATCAGTGCTCCTGACGCTATCTCTTTCGCTGCACCAAACTAAACAACAAATAATCACAAAGCCTGTACCACCACCACAAATAGACCTCCTAACTAATCTTCTCTGTATATGCTTTTTATAGATGACAATATGCAGTTCTCACAGGACATGATATGGTATATAACATTGTCTACTTGATAGATGAAGAAACTAAAGCTTAGAGAAATGGCGATCCCTTTATTCCTCTCCATCTGAAATGCTCGCTTCTTGTTTCCGGAGCCTCAGCCTCTTTTTGCTGGAAGAGCGAGAAGTTTCCTAAAGATTTCTGCTTCACTCCACCTGTTCTTATAGTGTGGTCAATGTGCAACATTGATGGAACACCTACCTGAAAAGGTGGCTTCCCATAGAATTAAGTCCAATTTCTTTGCCTGGCACACATCTCTGTCTTGTTGCCCATTTCAGTCCACCATTTGGAAGTATTTGCACTTTCCAGAAAGAATCCTTTTTCTCAGCCTCAACCACGTTTTTGCACACACCAGTCCTCCTCAATGCCACACCCCGTGGGAAGCTTCTCCTGGCCACAGAGTGCTGATTAACCCTCACCTCCCACTGTGCCCCTTTTCCACCCGAGAATTATTTTGCCTTGAAGAGGTGGCATGAGCAATGAAGGTGCATTTACTTGCCCTAGGAGCCCATTTACTCCATATCAGATCTCAAAGAAATCGCTTACGCCACAGGATTTCCAGCTTCCACATCTATAAAATGACTGACTAATGTCTACATCAAATCTTATTGTGAAGATACTGTTAACATTAATAGCACATAGCAGAGTACAGGTGCTCCAAATAAGCTGGAAATGATTGTGGTCTACCGACAAACTGGAGAGTTCAGTTTAAAATTCCCTCAGTACAATCAGTGGAACTTTTTATCACTCCTTTTAATTCCCCAGTCATGGACATAGGAGGTGCTTAATCACTTTTTAGATACACGAATGAAGCTTCGATTGAAATGGTTCCCCCAACTAAAAGTATTCATAAATATATATTTATGTATGAATGTCTACATTTATCTAAAATGTTAATATGTCCTTTCAATTCTAACTAGGGGCCCGGTGCACAAAATTCATGCACTGGGGGTGGGTGGTCCCTCATCCCAACCTTCCCCCTCTCACATACTGGGAGCCCTCAGGGGATGACCCCCAACCTACCCAAGGCCTAAAGCCTCCGGTTAGGCTTTAGGCCTTGGGCACCTAACCATCGCCCTGCTCAGCTCAGCCCCAGCTGCCTGCGACCACCCAGCCCCAGGGGCCTGGCACTCCCTGCCACCTCCACCACTGCTGCTGCTGCTGCCACCACTTCCTCTCACAGCACCCAGGGGCTGGGCACTCGCCGCCACCACCTTTACATCTCCACCACCGGGGCCGGCGCTCTCGCCACTTGGCCCCGCCCCCGCTCCTGATTGGCTGGTAGCACAGCCAATCAGGAGCGAAGGTACGGTCAAATTTGCACGTTTCTCTTTTATTATATAGGATTACAGATCTTTATTCTTGCTAATATATGAAATATGAAATTTATAGACATAATCAATACTCAGAAGCCAACAATGTTTGTTTCCTACAGAAAGAATGAGCTCAGACTGCACAAGGTAGAGCAACGGGGAGGTTCATGGGATGTGGAGAAGGTCAGCATGGCAGGAGACTGAGTCACAGGGTGGTGGGAGCTCTCGGAGGACCTGGCTGAGCACAGTACACAGATGCCTATTCTCTGTGAGGCACCTGAGACACAGCAGAAAACAAGCCAAGAATACATCATCTTAAGGAACATTCGTCCCAGTGGGGCTAGAGACAAACAGAAACCCAAATAAATGAGTGGAATACATAACGCGTGAGGGGGTCAAATTGTAGGCCGAGAAAAAGTCGAGACGGGCGAAGCATTGGAGGTTAAAGAGGCTGAACAGGGCAGTCCTCACTGAGAAGGTAACGGCAGAAACCCAGTCCCGACGATACTGTGAGAAAGAAAAAGCTGGATGTGGATCGGCAAAGGATGTCTTTCTCTCTATGGCGCTGACTTGGAGAAGAAGTGATAAGTAACCTAAAGCCAGCAGTGCAACCGTGAGTCCCTTTAGACTCCTTTTGACCTGCTACCCATCTTCTAAGAACTGGAGTAATCAGCTCTCCTACAAAAACCCTGGGTGTGCGCCAAGTCTGGACCCTTAGAGACTCGGAAAGGGACCAGTGTGAGCAGACAAAGTGGAACCCCATCCTTGAAGGCAACAAAAACCAGGAGGAAAGAGCCCCTGGAACACAGCCTATGAACAAGTCCATTCTCTAGGCATCACTCTGTCGTAAGTGCTCCCCGAATTACACCACTGTCTTTCCTGGTTCTCAGACATGTATATGGTAGATCATGGGACTTTGACCTTCATAACTATGTGAACTAATTCCTATAATAGATCTCTTCTTTTACTATTATCTATCTATCATCTATCTATCTCTCTATCTATCTATCCATCCATCCATCCATCCATCCATCCATCCATCCATCATATTGATTCTGTTTGTCTGGAGAACCCTGGCTAAAACAAACCCATTTCTAATGTATTATTTTAGATACATCCCAAAGTGATGTTAGTTGGATACTAATATTTCATGAAATCTATAGGAGTGTCATTTCGGTTGTTACTTACAAGCCTCTTCTTTTCTGTGAACTCAGGTCCAATGGTAGCTTGTCAAGGAAATGACTGTCAGCCACCAAGGTGCATCCAGAATAACTCCCTCCCCCAGAAAACTGAGATTCCTCCCGGAGCCCAGCTCTCTGTGCCTGGGCCAGCATCCCTGCTGGACAACTTACACTAGGATAAGTTAGTCCATCTTCATGCTAACAGTTTTTGTGTTTGCCCAACCTACTTATTTATGTAGCAGATAGACACTTCCAGATGTAGCACAATTTTATCTCCACTGAAACTGAAGTCCCTCTTGCAGATAAATGGAGGAGAAACAATAGAAATAGGCATTGGTGTTGTGTTCCAAATAAAATTCACATGTGCAATATGTATAATCCATGAACAAAGATGATTAGATATTAGCAACGATGACTGAGCACCCACTGGCTTCTGCCATTTACTTTTATCTGCTTCCTCTGTGATAAATGGTCAGGGCTCAGGGCTAAGGAGCCGCCTCCTCTCTCCACCTCATGCTGGCCTTCCCAAGCAATCCCATTCTCCAGGTAAACTTCGCTCTCACCTTCATTCCACTTCCCTACATGAACCCTGAGCTCTACCCCTCCACCCCTTCCACTGTCACACCTCAGTCCTCACAGAAGAATAGACACTCCGTAAATGGCCACTGGGTGAAGAGCGTGTTAATTACACAAACTACTAGATAATTCAATCATAAAGGGAAGCCTCACTAATGAACTTGTGATCTATTCTTGACTACAGCTGTTGCCCCCACCCCCCCCCCCCCGCCAGCCTCCGGCACAGAGCATGGGTTTTATTTGATCCACTGCTGGTTTTTATCATGTCCTCCAGATATTGTGAAATGCCAGTGTGGTTTTTATTTTATGATGTCAGGGGAGAAAAAAAAGAAAGAAAATGTCACTAATTTCTACTTCGTTAAATTTGGGATTTGTGATCATTTCACATGTTCTGGCCTAAAGGCTACCTTTAATAATGGGATAAACAAATGAGTAGCTTAACGTCTAACCCAGGAGGAGTGGGAAAAGCCCTTGGAGAAAGCACATTCACTGTTATGTGCCGGCTGATGACAGTAATTATACATAAAATGAGGTTGAGTACATGTACACGGAAGCATGTTCTGCTCAACAATGGAAAGAAACAAGCAAAAAACCCCATGGGTTTCTGCTTACATTAGACTTGTCAATTAATCATAGTGGATATTTCATTTATTCCTAATAGTTTCTTATAAAATCATAAAAATTGTAAGCTGGATGGGACACGCAATGGAATGTAAACCCTCATTTGGCAGAGGTGGAATTGAGGGATGCATCTATTGATGCCTCGGCCTGGTCCTCTCAGAGTTAACACTGTCCCATGGTGTTTCCGTCGTCTGTCTAATTACAACCAATAAGCGAAGCTTTCATCTAGTCACACTCCTTTTTTTGGGGGAAAAATAACTAAAAAAGAACTTCTCAGCACACTTAACAACCTTGAACATAAAGGGAGACCAGCTGGTCAGAAAATGGCAGTGGACTTTGACACTAAATGACCTACCGTCTCTGGAATGCCAGAACAATTATTCTAACCGCCTTACAGCATCCCCCTTTCTATCACATGCAGGGAAGATGTATCGTGTACAAGACTGTAATAGCTCCAAAGGCAAGTGGTTCCCTTACACACATTAATTGTTGTAGGAAATGATACAAAAATTATACATCTTTATTTGTGTGTGTGTGTGTGTGTGTGTTTTAGTACCTGGTTAAGAAAAACACTATGATTTCAAATCTAAAATATTTTACTAGATCTAGGAAAACCAGATACTGTTTTCCTTATTGCACACTGTTCATATTATCATGTATTGAGCTATTGAACTTAAAAATGTGAATAATCTAGTATGTGCTAATAGAAATTTAACATTTTGCTTTCGTTTTTTAAAAAATATATGTATTTTATTGATTTTTTACAGGGAGGAAGGGAGAGAAACAGAGAGTTATCGATGAGAGAGAAACATCGATCAGCCACCTCCTGCACATTCCCCACTGGGGATGTGCCCACAACCAAGGTACATGCCCTTAACCGGAATCGAACCTGGAACCTTTCAGTCCGCAGGCCGACGCTCTATCCACTGAGCCAAACCAGCTAGGGCTGCTTTATTTATTTTTAATAGCTCTATATGGTATGATATTCTTTGATGTATGTAGATATCCCAGTCATCCCTCTAGTGGAACTATTCATCAAGTTTCACTCACAGAGTTAAGCACTGATTGATTTAAACTTACCTATTTATATTAAAACCTGAAACATAGCATATATGTTACAGAGAGTTGTTTGCAGTACTTTTGTCCTTAATTGTGGCTAGTTTTCGAGATTATATTATTTAAAGTTGAGGGGAAAGAAGAATTGCTTAAAATCATGATGAGATAAAAACATGTTTTTAAAAAGCTTAAACATTATATTCAGTAAAAGTTATAGAATGAATTCAACTTTGAGCTATGTGCTATAACACAATTATAATATCTGTTCATCTGCCAGGTTAGCTAGAGTGAGATTGAATTATTTACTCACAGACATGCCTTACCATATTGTGAAAAGATTGTCAAAAATTAACATTTGACTTGTGGTTATAGTTTTTATCAGATAAATCCCCAAGTTGCTAATTTTAGAAATAACGTTTTGGTGTGCGACAGAAGAAAAATCTTCCACAGCTGGAAATTCCTTCTCTGCCTTTGAATTTAAACATCCCCTGGGTACAAGCTCGCGTTGGCACAAAAGATACTGTCTTGAGAAATGAAAGTTCACCAGATCAAGTAGCTATGAAATGATGATCTATTGTCAGACCCGTTCCCAGTTCAATGGAAGCTTCCCAGGCTGCAGGTGTATTCAGAAGCTCTCAGCTGGAGGCCCCCCGGAGACAGTGTGCCCGAGTCCCCTGTTTCCTCTGCGGTGCAGCCAGATTGCCATGGTGCAGCCACATTGCCATGGCATCAGGGTGAGGCCTGTGGCCCTGAGGCAGCGGGCTTTCACAGCTCCCCTCCCATCTCAGAGGAGCATGTGCTGCTGGAGAGGGAAGAGCTGCTTTATGGACCTGTCTCCAGACATGAGTCCAAGGGCTGCAGAAGCTGCCAGCTGTTTGCTGGGAACCCCCTCCTGCCAGCCCTGGGAGGGGGAAGAACAGCAGAGAAGGCTGCCTCCCTCCTTCCCCCTTCCTTGGCGTTCAGCTCATTGCAGCTCCCTGCTTTGCACTTTCTAGACTCTTCCATCTTCCTGACATCCCGTTTCTTTTCCTTCTTTCCTCTGACCTGCCATTTCTCCTGTGTCTGTGCCCCCGTCCACCTCCCATCTCCTTCAACTTTCTTTAAACCTAAGAAAAGGTGTCACATGTCACCCAGGCCTTGTCAGCAATGTTTCTCGCCGTCTCCACTAAAATGGCGGCCACTCACCCAGAAGAAAGGTTGAATGACTGAGACCCTCCGGAGAAAGAGGAGATGCTTGGATAACAAGCGTAAACCTATGTAACCAGTGGACTTGCAAAGATCTCTCTTATGTATCTTTTTCCTCTTTGTTTAATAGAAAGTCGCAGGGGACACATGTTGCTAAGGAGGAGCTGAAAAATTCCGCTTAGAGTCCATGGACCCATCCAGGAAACAAGGGCCGAATTCTCATTCTTCTCCCTAGTTTCAGTGTCAGAGGAACTTGCTAGGGTGGATGTTCTTAGCAAGGAGCAACATATAAGAACAAGAACAGTACAGCCACTTAGAGAGGACAAATCATTAGCATCTGGAAGAGGCTGGGGCCAATGACTAAGCATGATCTACAGTTTGGTTCTGGAGTGGAGGCAACTCTGAGTTTAAGAGACAAACTAAGAGACAGATACATGGGCCGGCTGAGCTGAGGAACGTGTTACAACAGAACCAGAAACCCAAGGACCAAAAGCAGATTTGTTCACAATACAGCAATAGAGTTTATCAGACAAAAACACTTTCAAGAAAGAGAGGGTAATAGAGATACAGACAGGGCTAAATCATGGAAGACAGGAAGTGGGCAAGTATAGTTTATCTCTGGTTTAGAGCTTGGGTGCCTTTTGAGCCAGGAAGTGTGGGGTCCAAGGGACCCCTTCTGTGTCTCAGAAATCAGTCCAGAGATGACTTCAGAAACGAAGGCTGGAACTGCCCAGGCATTCTCCTGGGTTGGGAGGGAGGCTTGTGGGATGGATGCTGGGCTAGTGAGAGGGCAGGGAACAAGGGCAGGGTCCATGAGTTCGCGTCACAGCTGCATTTGCACCCTCAGGACAAGCCCAGAACACACAGCAGATGTGGGAAAGCAGACATGGGAGCTAGATGAAGTCTGGGTAGAGAAGAACAATGCATTGTGTCTGGACATGTTTTCATCAGTGTGTGGCCAAATGCATAAAGCTCAAGGTCTGAGGAAGGATAACAAAGAAATGGAGAACATTTAACATCTTATAAACCAGGGGCTCCAAAAAAGGGGGATAGAGAGAAATACATATTGTCTCCCTCCTGATCCTTCAATCCTGGGGACAAAAATGGTGGGATTAGGAGATATGCTGATGGCAAATGTAATTTCTCTCCAAGTAACCAAGTTGCTATAGAAACTTCACACTTTCTAGATAATAGATCCAAACACGATTTCAACAAAATTTTGCAGCTATAATAGAACCCAATAATTCTTAAATTCATTTTGTTGTAATACCTCAATTCACTATTCTTCCTTTATTTTATTGTGTTTGATCATTTTTATGCTTATTAATCACCCCAAAATTGAAGAAGATAGCAAAGATGCAAATCAGATCTCATAAATTTTTTGTTAGAAATAAAATTTAGTGAATCTCCTACTGACTAGTGGAGCTTATATTGAAGCAGAAAAATTAAGAACCATTTAAAATAAATATAAGTAATACTTAGTAAGATGTGTTATTAAGTATGATAGGCTGCTGAGTAAAGGGTGGAGGATTTTTAATTATTAAAATTTAATTAACATTTTGCCTACAAATTGCTGCTTGGAATGTGATATAAAAGCACCTTTTCTAAAATATGTGTTTTATATTTTTAATGTACTCATGTTTACAAAACTCTTTCCTTCCATGTGTGAGCTTTAGTTTAATACCAACAAATTATTACAAATATAAAATTAATATTAGTTAATGAAATTTTACTGTAAATTCTTAAATGAATTTTGCCACCACATCTTAAATGTTTTCCCTGTTTCTCAACAGTACCTGTAATCAGAAAATTGCTATTTTGTGAAATATAATCACATAAAAGATTATATAAAAAATACCGTAATTTTTTTCTATTAAGACTCAGTGAAGCAGAAAGGTGTGTAGCAAAATGTCTGGCAGTCCCGTTTGTATTTAAATTGAAAAGTGAACAGTTACAGAAAAGTAGAAATCATTTCTCTATGCATGTTGAGCCACATCCATCATAAACAAGCCTCCAACTGTTACACAGAAATGGATAAATAATAGAGAGGTAGATGGCATTTGATAGACAGGCATGCTTTAATTTTTTTAAATTAGATCTCCTTTGGAAGAGTCGGAGTGCCATCCGAACAGGTACTATGACGAGACTAAAAACTCTATGAACCTCTGTTTAGCCAGAGAATTAAGATGGGGGCCATCACTTTTTCCATCTGAAATGAACCTGCTCCGATAAAACCTGCATCATTTGCACCGTGCCTGCCAAGCCTTCAAGGGCACTCTCTACTGATTTGATTTTTTTTTCTGGGAAAATTATATTAGTTTGGAAGCAGCAACACATTTTCTGGAAGCAACAACACCAGTCACAATAATGTAAACTGCTTTCTCCAATCTACTTCTTTACTCATGAGCTACATTGAAAACAAACAAAAACTCTGGAAATCTTGATTAGAATAATGAGGAGATTCTTAGCGATCTATACGCATATCTTAATACAATCCAATCACTTTGACTTTATCAACCTTAATGTTTTGTTTTTCAATTTCAGCAGTTGCAGGTTATAAAAATATTCCTCAAAGAAATCAACAAACTCAGGAAATCGAGAGAGCAAAACTGAGGCTCACATATTTGATTAAATAAGTGATAAGAAATATCAGTGAAAAATCAGGGTGATATTTCAAGATTTCATTAATTTGCCAGTAACGTTTTCATATGACAATCTGTATTTCCAAATACAAATACGTGAGACTTTGGAAGGGTGAGGATTTTCTGTAATGTTAAACATTTCTGCTTTCTACTCTTTCCTTATAACCATTCTGTTGACCCAAACTCTTGGTCATGCTCACACAACCAGTGTTTTAACCACCAGGTCTGCTTACCCTGAAAGCACAATCCTTAACTGTTCTACGGAAAGGCGATGTGAACAAGGTGGCACTGAGGCTCCGTCATGAGTCGGCGCAGACATTCGCAGCCAACGGCCTGTGTGCAAATCCCAGAGGACGGTCTGGTGAGTACGTCTCTGTTGCTGCAAAGCCCCTCAGTCAGTCTCGAATGTAGGTGCGGA
>CM050519.1:92720761-92778261 GCA_027563665.1 Antrozous pallidus
CACCAATACTATTTAACCTGTGGCTATTATTGTTTTTTCACTCTGTGGCCAATTATTCCATGTGACGCCCCGTCGGAGGAGGCAGAGAGTGGGAACTGCTGGACTATTCTGCAAACACAAATGGTCTTTCCTGAGGCAGGTCATTTATATCCAGGTCTCCAACCGCTCTTCACGTGCTGGAGATCTTTCTCTCTCCCCTCATGTTCTCCCTGGGAGTCAGGCTCATGCCCCCAGGGCCATCTCATTAAGAATGTTCTTTTATTCTTCTGCCCCGGACACCGATTTCTCTCCAATCGCCGGCTTCCTTTGCCATTTCCCAGCACAAACAACCGGCCTCCGCCTGTATCATCTCAGCGCCTATAACCGTCCAGGGCTCCGGCTGGGGGTCAGGCTGAGGGGGGTCGAGGCACAGGCTGTAAAGTGTTTGGCGGGGGCCCTCGCCTCCCTGCGCTTTTGTGGGCACCTCTGGAGAAGGGGGCTGATGAGGGCACATCACTCAGACAGCTTTTGCAAAGACTCAGCAGCCGAGCCAGGAACGGAGGAGCGTATGGCACCTGGCAAGCACTCGCCGAATCGCCATCACCTGTCCCTGCCAGAACACTCCACGTGAACTGTGCTCAGATCCTGGGACAGACACCTGCCAAGCCACGTTTCATAGAAACGCCGGTCCCAAATGGGGAAACACAGCACCGCAGGCAAATTGCACAGCAAGGGTCAAAACTGGATTCAAACCCAAGACTGTGGTTAGCCGCCTCTAGAACTATTCAGAGACACATTGTATGTTTCACATCGACTTTCTAGACTTCACTCACTCGCCCTCCCGGTGTATAGAGGGCGTGTGAATAGGGAACTCCCAAATCACACATGTGCCCCAGGCCCTCCTCTTTGAGATGCAGGTTTATTCCCCAATAGTTTATTCTTTTTTAAAAATGTATTTCATTGATTTTTTACAGAGAGGAAGGGAGAGGGATAGAGTCAGAAACATCAATGAGAGAGAAACAACGATCAGCTGCCTCCTGCACACCCCCCACTGGGATGTGCCCCCAACCAAGGTCCATGCCCTTGACCGGAATGGAACCCGGGACCCTTCAGTCCACTGAGCCAAACTGGTCTCGGCCCCAATAGTTTATTCTTAATGTTTCCACTTGGAGGCCTTGCTAGAATATCAAGGAAAATATGTCTGAAGCCAACCTCAGATTCCGGCTAATCACAGCAAAAGAATCCTACTGCGAATCCATCCTGTCACCACTGACCTGTCCCAGAGTTTTAAATTAAAGTCAACTTCCAATTCACTTCAGTGCCCACCCTCCCAGTACCTGACATGTCGATGCATCTTGGGAATCAGCTTGACAAAGAGGGGTGTGTGTGTGTGTGTGTGTGTGTGTGTGTGTGTGTGTGTGAGTGAGAGAGAGAGAGAGAGAGAGAGAGAGAGAGAGAGAGAGAGAGATCTGAAAATGCTAGTTTGGCTTATATGAACAAATGGCTTTAACATCTAGTCATGCCCTAGGCAGAGGTCTTTCCAGAAGATTCCAAGAGAAAGACCTGTCCTATTTCTGTGTACTCCACAGCCCAGCATTTGGAGAGTGAGGCATACAATAGGAACTCATGGCAACATGGAGTTGGTGTCCTACGAAATCCCAGAAACTGTGCTGGAGTCTTTTTCACAAGTCATCCCATTCCATTCCTAAAACAGCCCTGTGAACCAGTGTCAGCCTGACTCTGCACAACAGAGCAATGGAATTCAGAAAGCCTCACCCGTACCACAGGGCACCCCTCAGCCATCAGAGTGTTGTTAAGAAGGTTAATGATCTTGGCAAAATCCTCAAAATCTGTGAAATTAAGAGGAACAACCCTGTTTTGTGGTCTGTAAGAATCGCCTCTGTGTGTGGATTTGAAGAGCTGGAAGACGCTACATGCCACTGTTCACAGTGCTATTCTCCAGGGAGGAGAAAATGTTTGAAATTTTACTTTGGGCATCAATACCTCTCATACTGCATTCCATAAGAAAAGTGGAGGCAGACAGGTAGGTGGGTGAAGGACTGG
The DNA here is from genome assembly GCA_027563665.1 of Antrozous pallidus. NCBI lineage: Eukaryota > Metazoa > Chordata > Mammalia > Chiroptera > Vespertilionidae > Antrozous > Antrozous pallidus. Next base: position 92,722,805 of record CM050519.1, read on the forward strand.
GCAGGAGGGAATAAGGAGAAATGGAGGGAGGTGGGTGGGGAGAAAGCAGAGAGTGGGCCGCTGATTATAGGAACACGCAGAGAACTAGAGACTCAAGGCCACAATCAAGGCCATAGAAGTGGGAGGGAATGAATGCCCTGGTATTTGAAGAATGACTAACAGGGGAATGAGCTCATCTCTCTGTGGTAGGCAATAGACTCTGCGGCCTAAGCAGGGGAATACTCCTCGGGCTCTTGACTCCAACACCTCTACCCAGGCTTTTGTTCATAAGCAACCGCCTACCCCGGAACAACTTTCACTGCCTACGCTGGAATGGCCTTCCTACCAGGGAAACTTCACCTTGAACATGTGACTCGGGCTCCCTGCTTTCTCTGGCTGGTGCAGTTCAAGAGACTTTCACTTCCCAATGGCTGTCACTGTTACCTGGTCAACTATGTTGATGGAAATTGCAGAATGATGCTACTGAGATAAATACTGCTGTGCATATACTCCCCCAACTAGATGGTGAGTTTCTGAAATGTTCATACTTTTCCTTATGTGCCTTGTGATTGCATCAAGCTTTTCATGCAGTGCCTTATGGGTGGATTTATTCAAAAAGATGTGTGCTAATTAATATATTGGATTTCAGATGCCCAAGCATTATTCACAAGCTCAAATATTAGCAGAAATGAAGACTAGATCATGGCCTCTACAAATCATCTCAATATAATTAATGTGTATACATTTAAAATAAAACTTTACATTTAAAAAAAGTGCTAGAGGCTAGATTTCCAAATAATGAATGAGGGACATTTAAACTAATGTTTCCCTTAGTAATCATGATTCATTCACTTATACACTTATAATACCCCTCTGCTATTAAACTGCAGTTAAGTTTTACATATAAATATATAATGAATTACCCTGACAATAAAAGACCATGCAGGCTATTATAAGAATACATAAAATTACAGTACGTGGGGAAGCTTTCTACCTCTACCTGGAAATAAGGAATTTTATTTTGGAATTCCCCCAGAGTGACTCTCTAGAGTTCTGCCTTCATGTGTGGTATATGACCAGCTGTGTTTGCCACTTCTCTCTCCTTGTTCAAGTCTTTCCTTCCACATAGACTGCTATGAATACCTTAGCCTTTCAACATATTTTAGCTGTTACCTCTGAAAACTCTTAGTAATCACACCATATATTTATGGTACTACATGTAACATGTTAATATAAACATTTATAGACTTTTCTCCATCTAAGCTAGCTATTTGCAAAAGGAGAGTGTTTTCTTACTGATTTTAATGAGCACAATGTACCCTTGGTGCAAATGCTAAACTGAACATCAAAGAACTGCTAAGAAGTACAATGAGTAACCACGTGCATGTTTCCTATTCGCCAGTTTAATGTTCTTTGCATTTACCAGTAAGGTCTGGAGAGTCCTAGAATGTGTCCCTTTATAATCTTACAGTCTCAGCAAGTGCATCTGAGTGCTTTCATTCCCTAACCAGATTAAGCACTTCCAGAAGTCGGAGACTTTATTGTGAGCACTTGGTTTCCATACGGCAGCCAAGTACCAAGTAAATAAGTGTTGTTCTCGAAAATATTGAGAATCATTTTCAAATACTTATGATGGAAAAATAAGAGCAACAGAGCTTCTCTCTGTATCACTGATAGAGGTCAATATCTACCATACATGCCATCTCAATACTTAAACATCTATTAATTTTTAAAATAAAAAACTCACCTAGACTGGAAAAAAATATTCACATAATTCTGTGTCTCGAAGTGTTCTCTACATTATATTATTTAAACAGTAGATTGTGGGACCTTTCCTAGACTCCTGAGTCAGAATCTGGTGGAAACATGAAGATTCGCAGTGTGTGAAGTTATACCATGGCAATTCTGATGTGCTCTGAATTTCAAGAACCCATTTCTTATTGCATGGAGCTGAGTAGCAGAGTTGCCTCTCAGTTAGCTTCCAAAAACCACTAAATGATGCTCACAGGTGTCATTGCATTGCTCACTCTTGTCCCCTTCAGCTGTTTGGCAAGGTTACAGGCACTAATAAACGACTGTTCCGTGAGTACCTCATCATACAGCACTGACTCTGCACGGTTACAAGTAACACTTGTCTGCATTTAGATGTTATACCCATAAAATTATACCTTTCCAGAGAAAAAAAACTATCCTGAATTAAAATACAGAGAGGCATGTCTTTGGAGAAAGAATGCAAACAATAGGGAGATTTCCTCTTTTATTCTGAGAAGATGTTGGCATTTGGAGACATTAGGAAAATGATGACTCACTTCTGTCACAAACACATAGTCTAAGGATTTCTCCAAAATTCATGCAACTGGTAGAACAAAATATTAATGCCTGCAGCTGGGGGATGAGGCAGTTCAAAAGCATAAATAATTAAAAGGCTAATCGATGCAATCTGCATAATCAATAGGACCTGAGACACCAGACACTTGTACTTTTCAGCGCCTGTGTATAGAGAGGAAAACGGAGAGAAGGAAAGGTCACGGGAGTCTTGACCCTAGTTGTGCACATGTCAGAGCATCCGTCCTCCCAAATGATTCCATCTGGTCCCGACCCAATACTTCATTAGCACACTAAGTTCTAAAGTTGGTGAAGACACGTATATAAGGTTGCGCAGACACGTAGTTTTGCAAAGGTCAAGTAATAGAGCCTTTTAAGATAGTCTGGAATAATTAATCAATGTCAATGGACATAAGAACGTGTCCATGAACATGTGACTCTAGCCAAGGTGAGAAAACAATTCCCATTGTACTGTCTATGTAAAAGCAGATTTTACAGAAACCGGACTCAGGTTGTTTTGTATTTCAAAACTGATTGTCGGAAGCCAGTTCCAGCATGTCATAATTGCAAGTTTCATCAAAAGGTTGCTGCTGGAACCTGGGGACTCAACAAGGGCTGAGTCACATGTTTTCACCTGCTGGAATGGCTAAAGGCATTTCCCCAAACTTGAACAGGATGATTGTTTACTGCCAGACAGCTCAGGGTTTCTTAATCTGCATGTTATTGCCTCCTACTGGCCAAACACTGGAACAGCCATAAGCTATTCCCCAATCTGACAATGCTTCTGTAGGAAACCCTCTGAAGTGTATTATCTCCACCTTGGCTTAGAACAAATTGTGCTAATAAAAAGCAAGGGGTCCTGAGACAAGGAGAACTTAGCTCCTTTAGCTAAAACTCCTCTGACCTCCAATGTCTTTCAAAATTATCCTTTGTCGCCGAGATTGGTTTGGCTCAGTGGATAGAGCATTGGACTGTGGACTGAAGGGTCCCGGGTTCGATTCCGGCAAGGGCATGTACCTTGGCTGCGGGCATATCCCAAGTAGGGGGCGTGCAAGAGGCAGCTGATCGATGTCTCTCTCATCAATGTTTCTGACTTTCTATCCCTCTCCCTTCCTCTCTGTAAAAAATCAATAAAATATATATTTATTTTTTAAATTATCCTTTGTCTTTGAACTCTTACTTAATCAATGCACAGCCTTTCTGCAAATTGATGAATGCTTCTTAATGCTGGAACAAGAACCCCAGCAACTGATCATCAAGTCCATTGATCTAAAGTTGGCCTACATAGCTCAGTAAATTAATGGAGATGTTATTTACTAGTATAATGTTGGGGGATTCTAAGAATAATGAAGCATTTTGATGTCTATGCTTTTATATATGCAGAGCCAAAGTCAACTGAAAACTTGAGATAAGAGCTTCTAATGATTCCATGGATTCCATATGCGGTGGAATGACTAGGAAGGTGGTTCTGGCCCCCAAATTGACCATAGTGCGTGTTCAAGGCCTAAAACTAGATTACTATTTCCCCCTAATTTTGAATCACTAATATTCTTTAATTAAATGACAATTCTGATAGGAGCATCCATAATCACATTTCCGTATCTCAATGTGAGCTGTTTTCTGAATATATTTTTCCAGTCGGGCAGCTATGTGAGAGCAGTCCTTTGAGGAAGGAGAAAATAGAGTGAAAAAGAGTAAGACAGAGATGCGCTACTCTTCGACAAGGCATAGCCTTTGTGCATTCTGTTCACTATATTACACAGCCCAGGTCTATCATGTTACAAAATGAAAGAAGTTCAATATATACGAATCATTAGCAAAAAACAGAAATCCCACCATTAGAATTGAGGCGGTGCATAATGTAGGGTCTACCTTGTTTTCAGAGTTTTAAAGTGACACTTTCTATTGAAAAATAAAGGAGTAAAATGTATTGAGAAATGCGTGGAGGATAAAAGTTAGCGGTTTTGAGAAAAGAACAAGTAAAATATCGGCACTTTTGAATGAAGGCTGTCAAGAGTGCGGTGCTGATCTGTGGAGTGGGCAGTGACCGAGGGAGGTCAGCAGACAGCATCCATCCCACAGAAATGGCACCAGGCCCTGGGAGGCCCAGGGAGGCCCAGGGAGGCTGAACAGAGAGAATGTGCCTCTTTCTGTCCCTCACCCTGAACCTCACAGGACACCCTCAACCATCATGAGGAAGTGAAACAAAGGCCAACCATTAAGGGTTTTCTCTTTTGGAAAAGGTGAGGGTTGGGGGATGCTTATGATTTTCACATGCCATCCATGCTGCCAACGATAATGTGTTAACTAACAAAGATGCAAAAATATTTTTTAATCGGAAAGAATAACATGAGGTGCAAGGCAATAGATTCCCCCAGAGAGTGGGTAATAACATTATCAAACCCCTGCTGTTCGCAGCAAATTTTGTACCAAAACTCTCTTTGTGAACAAGCCTAAGCTCAGCTCTTTGGGTTGTACAAAAGCAAATTTTATATATATATACACACACACACATACATATATATATATACTAGAGGCCTGCTGCATGAAAATTCATGCACTAGGCTTTCCTTCCCCTGGCTGCCGGGACCAGTTTCCTCTGGAACCTGGACCCAGGCCTTCCCTCTGGCTGTTGCCTTCCGTTTTTGCTTTGGCTGCTGGAGGCTTCACTCTAGCCAGAGCCTTCAGTCTTCTCTGCTCTGGCTGGAGTGCCACCCGCCACCGCTTCATCTCCATTCCCAGGGGCGGGCACTCACACTACTCAGCCCCACCCCACCCCTGTCCTGATTGGTTGGTAGCATAGCAAAGGTATGGTCAAATTTGCATGTTTCTATTTTATTATAGATGATATATATTTCCTTAAAATTTCAGAAGCAACTGAGTATTTAGCCATTAGTATGTCTTCTAAAAGCATGTACCAAATAAGGTAATACATTGATGAACACATGAAACAATTTTAAGGGATTCAACCAATGAATACAATATTGTAGAGATGTGTTCATATTTGTTGATTTTAGCAACCACATCCCAAGGTGCTATTCTTCCAACAGTACACACTGAAGGAGCCCAGAGAATCCCTGTCCCCATGGAGACTACAATCTCCAGGACCACAGCTGTACTGGGGCCCCTCTCTCGGAGAGGGTGAATGACATAAGGGACCCTCGCTAGGCCTCCACTGGCTCATTTGTAAAGAAGGTTTGGAGTAATTCTGATCATTTCCTCTAACTGAATGATACTGTAAGCACTGAAACTATGATGACCAAGTGGTCTGGAGAAACTTATTTAACTTTCCCTTATTTCTCCCTAAGTCTCCAAGTTGATAAACTTTGAACTTGTCCCTTTCAATTTCACCAAGAACAACTATGCTTTATGACCAGAAATCGGAACTGCAAGTATAGAGACTGTCAACTTAGCACTTACTTTCAATGATCTATTTATAATAATAAGGCGTAATATGCTAATTAGACCAGACGTCCTTCCAGAAGTCCTTGTGGACGACCTCCCAGACGAAGCGGGGCCTACCAGGGAAGCCAGGGTCCTGGGTGCTGGAGGGAAGCCAGTGCTGGCGGCTGGGGAAGGAAGGCCTGCTCTTGCACAAATTTCATGCATCAGGCCTCTAGTCTTATATAATAAAAGCCTAATACGCTGTGTCTGGTTGACCATTCAACCAATCAAAACGTAATATGCTAATGATATGCTAAGGCTGCTCAACATCTGACTGACATACACTGACCACCAGGGGCAGATAGTCAACCAGTTGCTTTTATGTGCACTGACCACGAGGGGGCACACTGTCGACCAGTTGACCTGTAGCTATGATATGCACTGACCACCAGGGACAGATAGTCAACCAGTTGCTTTTATGTGCACTGACCACCAGGGGGCACACTGTCGACCAGTTGACCTGTAGCTATGACATGCACTGACCACCAGAAGGCAAATACTCTGACTGGTAGGTTAGCTTGCTGCTGAGGTCTGGCCTATTGGGACTGAGCGAGATGAGCTGGATATGCCCTGGAGCCCTACCATGGTCCCTCCCAGCCTCAATTGTGCACTGGTGGGGTCCCTCGGCCCCACAGGTGGAAAATCTCAGGAGCTGAAACTCAGGGTGAGAAGCAGAAGGAGATGCTTCTGATTCTTCTCAGAAGTCCCTCCTTCCTTTCTGAAAGGAAGCTCTCTCAGAAGACTTAGATCTTGGAGTAAGTGACACGTGCTTTCACCTGCTCAGGTAAATGGAAGACAGATTTTTAAAAATGGTGCCCTCTACACATTTGCTATTCAAAAAATATTTCCTTGGATGACTAAATGAATAATATCAGGAAAGGAAGCAAGGTCTACTATTTGCTCTAAATCTTCAGCAACATTGAAATGTACATGTCATGTACAGTCTTAAAACAGTTGTGGGTGTTTATACACATATATTAGTCTTGATTTGTAATACGTATTTTTAAATACATTTTTACTGACTTCAGAGAGGAAGGGAGAGGGAGAGAGAGAGAGAAACATCAGTGACAAGAGAATCCCTGATCACTGCCTTTCCAAGGCATCCAGTCCCCTGGGGAAACATTACAGCTGTCACCTTCCCCCTGCAGAGCTCAGCCCCCGGGTGCAGCCGCGATAGCGGTCGGCCAGCTCGGCCAGGCCTGCGGGGCCACTGGGACACAGAGCATCGCTGGCTGCCCTTTGTCACTTAGCCCCCAAGGCAGAGCACAGAGGTTCGGAGAGCAGGCAGGACGCATTCTTGTCCAAAACGTCTGAAGAGACAAGACAGAGCCCAGGTGCCACTGCTTGATGTGTCCTGGGTGATAGGGATGCTGTTAACAAATTTCTCTGGCCCGTGATTGGCATTAGCTGTCTCTCGGTGTTTGCCTCAACAAATTAGGTTGTTTTCAGATTTCAATAGCACTTGTTCATTTATAACGGGCTCCCTTTTGCCTTATGGAGCGATGGCCGGATTCACAATGATTGGCTGGGAAAGATGCTGGCAAAAAGGATAAAGCTTTTCCCTTCTTCTTCTTAAAAGGATACCCCAGAGAGCGTTTCTTAAGCTAACGGTGAGATTTCAAATTTTATGATGAATTTATTAAAGGAAAAAGGAAAAGGGAATTTGTTTCGAATGTCTTTTTATTACCATTTTATTAGTGCAGTTTCAAAAATAATGAAAAGCTTAGGCTCAGAACCAGAGTTACTTGGGTGAGTCTAATGTATTTTAGAAAACCAACAACAGATAGATAGATGCACTACCATTTCCAGGATACCTATTTTTGCATGGATCATAACACTTTTATTTTCTTCTGGATGTTGCTGGATATTATATAACTTATTTTTTTTTATTTTCCTCTTTTATTTCTTCCTAGGCTTAGCTCAGTTGCTTAGAAAATTCTCCCATACTGCATATAAACTTGATACCTCAAAAAATAGCACTAGGAAATCAATATATAGTCACCTTATATTATTTGCTAAGTCAAATGAAATGGGATTGTTTTCTAGAAGCTACTTAATCAAATATGAAAAAATAGACCAGGTAGCACATGAGTATATTGTTTCTACTTTACTGAGATGCACTCCAATCCTTTCCCTTTATTAATTATAAAACATAGACCAACATTTTAAAAATATTCCTGGACAGTGTGGCTCAGTGGATTGAGCACAGTCCATGCACCAAAAGGTTGCTTGGTTAGATTCCTGTCCCAGGCATATGCCCGGGTTGTGGGTTCAGTCCCCAATATGCAGGAGGCAGCTGCTGTATCTCTCCCACAGATGTTTCTGTCTCCCTCTCTCAAAAACCAATAAAAAACATATTTTAAATTATTTTTAAAATAATATATTTACAATTAACATAAAGCATTGACAAACAAATTGATTACTTGGAAATAAAAACAAATTTAATCCATGTCTGCATAAACCATTTCCTTTGAACTTAGCACGGGCTGATGAGTCCTGTGAGATTTAATATCTCACTTGCTTCATTCAAATACTCAGCAAAGCCAAAAGATAGAGACATTATTCTCTTATTTTACATTTAAGTGTAACTCGTCCTCATAAGGTGTTAAACTCCGAAGTTAAAAGTTCCTGAAGAGATTACGGTTCTGCCAAATTTAGCAAAAATATATTCAGAGAGAGTGATGAGAGGCTACATGCTCAGAGAACACCCGGTTTGGCCACTCTCTGAAATACCAAAAGGCAATCGATTCTTCGGCCTTTTGAGAATCACACCCCGAGTTGAGTGAGATCTGAGGTGCGCTCGGGCTGTTTTTCTCTCTGCGGATCTGCGTGATGTACTGATCTGCACTCACCAACACTGTGGCATGTGTCTGTGTCTGTGTGTCTGTGTGTCTGTGTGTCTGTGTGTCTGTGTGCAGGTGCATCTGGCATGAGCACAACAGCAGAAGCATAAGGACAGGTGTGAGTCCGGGAGGAGGCAGAAAGCCCTGTCTGAACAAGACGTGTTTCTCCACAAGGCAAAGATGCCACCATGACAGAAATACGTTTTTCGGGAGTAAACCAATTCAAGAACAACTTTAAATCACTCATAGTCTAAGGTGTTCCTGTAGCACAGGGGTCGGCAAACTCATGGGTCCACAGAGCCAAATAGCCACAGGACAACGACTGAAATGTCTCTGGAGAGCCACATTTTAAACTTCTTCTAACGCCACTTCTTCAGAATAGACTCATCCAGGCCGTGGTGTTTTATGGAAGAGCCACACTCAAGGGGCCAAAGAGCCGCATGCGGCCCGCGAGCCGCAGTTTGCCGACCACGACTGTAACACATTAGCAAAGGTCAAGACAAAAACACAAGGGTAACAGTCTTCACTGCTCTCTCCAACAGGCAGCCATCCACGGTCAGAGGGGGCTGTTGAGCACTTGAAAAGCAGCAAGCACTGAAAATTTTAAATTTGCAGCACATTCTGAAGACAATGTTTTGTCTGTAAATATCTTTTATTATACATAAGATTGTGATATGTGGGAAGTATTAGTAAAACATTATTAATTTAACATAATATTTTTCTTACCATTTTTTAAATATATTTTTATTGATTTCAGAGAGGAAGGGAGAGGAAGAGAGAGAGGAACATCAATGATGAGAGAGGACCATTGATCAGCTGCTTCAGACTGAACCCTCAACCCAGCCATGTACCCCTGCCTGGCCCTGTGCCCTTGACAGGATTCGAACCTGGGACCTCTCAATCCCTTAGCTGACGCTCTGTCCACTGAGCCAAACCGGATAGGGCTTTCTTACCATTTTTAATATGGGCACTAGAAAATCTAAAATGTCATATGCAGCTCACATATATTTATTTCTACACAAAGTGTGGATCTGTATATGCAGCGGAAATGTTGGTAAGAGTTTAGAGAGAAAAGGACATGGACAAGATATGTAGTTCAGACCACCCTCATAGAAACAAAACCAGTCATGTTTGGATGGTCATGTCTATCGTTTTTGAAGGGTTTTGCTCCGGTTTCCGGTTTTGTTATTAATAATTTACTAACTGAAAGAGCCTGCGGCAGAGGGATGGAATGGGGCACTGGTTCTCCTCCCGGTCCCAGGTCTGGGAAACTCTGGAATAGCCACTGCCGAGCCTGCACCCGGACATTCTGGCTCACCTTGTCCTGCTGGGACCCAGACTTTCCAAATAACTCCCTGCACTGGGCACCACGGCTCCCCAAAAGGCAGAGCATCAATAAAGCTATGTCCCAGAGACTCACAGAAAGACTGTGGACATGGAGGCTACAGAAAAGAGGTTGGGGCCACCATTTCATCCTGGGTATAAGGAGAATGGGGTGTTTGTGTCTCCTCACCCTGTCCTGATTCTTTGGATGCCATATCGGTGGGACATATTCAGAAGACACACCAGACTTCACAAGAAAATAGTTCTGTGATTGATTAGCACTGTCTCCCCTGGGGAAATGGAGTGGAAAACGTTTTTTAACTGCTTTAATAATTTTCCATGCAGGTCTACATAGTCAGTTACCTGATTTTCTACCCTTTTTATCCTCATGAGGGCCAGGTTGCAACTAAAAGTAGTTTATAACCCACCCCTGCCCCTGCTACCACTGCTGGGCCACGGATCCTCCGGGGCTGTCTGCTTGCAGCCTACATCCAGGCAACTTCTCCTCTTCCCTGTTGCTGCAGTGTCTCCCCTCAGCAAGGGCTTTCCTGATGGGCCAATGGAAAGCAGCCATCCGGTCACATGATGACTCTGCCTGCCAGAAGCCCGTTCCAGCATGTCATAATGGCAAGAGTTTCAACAAAAGGTTGCTGGAACTTGGGGACTCAACAAGGGCTGAGTCACATATGTTATCACCTGCTGGAGTGGCTGAAAGACATGGCCCCAAACCTGAACAGGATGACTGTCTGCTGCCAGACAGCTCAGGGCTTCTGAATCTACATGCTATTGCCTCCTGTTGGCCAAACACCCAAACACCTGAACAACTAGGTTATTCCCCCATCTGACAATGCCTCTATAGCATACCCTTTGAAGTGTATATCTCCACCTTGGCTTAGGACAAATTGTTAATAAAAAGCAAGGGGTCCTGAGACAAAGAGAACGTAGCTCCTTTAGCTAAAGCTCCTCTGACCCCCCCAAAATCTTTCAAAATTATCTTTCATCTTTAGACTCTGACTTAATCTGTGCACAGCCTTTCTCCAGATGGCAATACCCTGCTTAATGCTGGAACAAGCACCCTGGCATCTGCCCTAAGTCAAGTCTGTTTCCAAGGTTATCTTCCGTCTTCACTTCCTTATTCACAGAGCCGGCCTTCATAACCAGAGGAAACAGGGAGACACTCACTGCTGAGTACCCAGAAAGGTGCTGGCCCAGGAAAACACTAGAGAAATAGTTATTTCACTGAGTTCAAGAATGAATGAATGATATTTTTTAGGTAATATTGACTTTGTTGATGAACGCTTTATTCGAAAGAATGGTAACGGGGGGGGGGGGACCACTAAAGACTATAATTTATGTATTTATTTGGATTGTTTTAAAGTAAATTACACTTTCTGATAAAAGAAAACCTTTAGAAGGGTTTTCTAATGTTGATCTATAATTCATTAAGTTCTTATGTGAGTATATTTATAGTCAAACTGCAATAATTTGAGAGGCTGATTTTTATTTCTGGAATCACATGCCTTTAAATATTTCTAAATGTTTGACTTTAAGCTACATTACTTATGATTTAAAAGTTATCAGGGTGTGGGAAAAAGTTATAAAACGTGTCATGTTTGAAGTGCAAATTAAAATGGAATGAGAGGTACTAATGGAACTGGATAAAATAGGAAATTTTTTATCATTTTAATCCTCTATACCATGATTTTTACAGTAGCTATTTCAATTAAACTCCTAATGTTTTCTATATCCCTGGTAGTCTTTAGAATATAACAAGTTATAAGTCATACGTAAAATGTTATTTTTGGTAAGAAATAACTAAAATTTACTGCACTCTGACTTTGATTTAAAATAGTCCATTTGTAAATGTTTCGTTTATATTTGAAAATATCTAGTTTGATGAAAATATATAAAAATCTCCATGTACAGAAAACTTTTACTTTAGAAAGACAAAATATATCACATTAATAGAGTTACGAATTATTCCCTTGAAGACTTTACTGTCCTCTGTCTTTATTGGAACCACTGCATTGAAAAGGGTAAACGTTAGAAGACATTGAGAAGAGGTGAACAGAAGACCAATGAATGACCAGATAGTGATTGACGCTGGGTCAGCATCACAGGGAACAATGCAGTGACAAAGTGCTTTCGACTCTCGAAAAATATCTGGGCCCTGCCAGTGAGGCTCAGTGGCTGAGCGGCGACCTATGAACCTGGGGATCATGGCAAATCCACAGCCAAGGCACGTGACAGGGTTGCTGGCTTCATGCCCAGAATGGGGTGTGCAGGAGGCAGGCAGTCGATGATTCCTTCTCATCGTTGTTTCTCTCTCTGTCTCCCTCTCCCTTTCTCACTGAAATCAGTAAAAACATATTTTAAAAGGGAAAGAAAAATTATCTGGAAACTATAGAAGAAATGTTTACCGAGTGAAATATTCAATGTGATTATTCCTTTCGCCAGGCAATCCATGTGAATGTGTTTTTCAGGGGAAGCCCTGCCAGTTCAGAGGCACTGGTTCACCTGGAAGCTCCTCCCTGGACGGTCACATGGATGCGCGCTTCCACAACTTCTGGGCTCTTAGTTCCATCTCTGCACGGTGAGCTTTGTTCCGTCAGCGTGGGCCAGAGTTCTTTTTTAAAAAATATACATTTTTATGGATTTCAGAGAGGAAGGGAGAGGGAGAGAAAGAAACATCAACGAAGAGAGAGAAGCAGTCATTGTTCAGTTGCCTCCTGCAAACCCGCTACAGGGGACTGAGCCTGCAACCTGGGCCTGTGCCGGGACCTGGAACTGAACTGTGACCCCCTGGTCCATAGACGAATGCTCAACCACTGAGCCACACCGGCCAGCCGAAGTTCTTATCAGAACACCTCATCACACGGTCTTTCAGCTCCACTGAATGCCAGCAGGCTGTTTCACTACCCCAAGAAAAGGTGTTTCAATGTCAGGGAATCTCCAATACCGCCACAAAATAATCTTTCCTAGAAATAACCCAAAGTAGTATTCTCTCCCAGATCAATAATCCTTAACAGAAATAAACCATAGTCAGGTTACCCTGCATAGTCTGCCTGAAATAAAGGGTGAGGGGAGAAAGGGAATAAAAAATCCAAAGAACTCTCCATTTAAAAGCAATCACGTAGAAATAAGTAATAAAACCCATTGACATAGGCCATATTTTCCACTCCCAGCACCCCGATGGATAATTAAAAATTAAATAGATGCCCTCCAGTTATTGAAAAAGCTAGAGTCCTTCCATCTGAACCCGTCTAAGTGGTGAAGCAGAATCAATTCTGGGGTATCCATCACATGTTTTATTTTTCTGAGCAACATGCTTTATAAAAGGAGAATGTGGAATGAGGGGGTAATATAATTTGTAAAAAAATAAATCAAAGAAACCTAACAGCAGACATCCATGTTGACATCAATCCCGGTTCTCTAAGTGAGGTAACACCCCTGCCCGACTCTAAGGTCACCTGCCTCACCCACCCTGGGCCTGGCTGCCGTAAGTGGGGGATAAGCAGGTGATGCATGGCCTGCTGGCTTTCAACCAGAGAGGGAAAGTACCGCAAGAATGGCCCGCCATAAAGCACCTTAATGTGACCACTGAGCTACTAGATAAGACAGATGAAGTGATTATTGAGTATGAGAAGCCTTCAATTCGGTGGAAACCACTTCAGATAAGGGCCGTCCAGAGTTACAGGGAGAGGTCATGTTTTGGTGTTTTAAATAACAGTGGGGGGAAAGGCCACTGAGAGCAAATGGGCGTGGGCAAAAGTACCTGTACGGTGTTTCCGTGCAGAGAATAATACAATAATTAATAAATAATAATAAACTCTGTTTCTCGTCCTCAGAACTCTAAGCCCACTTTCCCCCGCTCTGTATATTGAGCACCAGAGGCCTGGGGCACGGATTCATACATGCGTGGGGTCCCTCAGCCTGGCCTGTGCCCTCTGCCCATCCGGGACCCCTGTGGAGATGTCAGATTGCTGGGGATCAGGCCAAAACCAGCAGTCAGACATCCCCCAAAGGAGGTAGCAGTGCCGAAGCCACAGGCGGCTGGGGAGGAGCCCCGGCTGGGGCTGGCACAGCTCCGCTGCTGCTCATTGTGCCCGCCACCACTGCCTCCAGTTGGTAGTGCTACCGTGGAGGCAGGAGAGGCTCCCTCCATGGCAGCTGTGCTCACCAGCCATGAGCCTGGCTTCTGGCTGAGCACCACTCCCCCTGTGGGAGTGCACTGACCACCCCAGGGCAGCTCCTGCATTGAGCATCTGCCCCCTGCTGGTCAGTGTGCGTCATAGCGACCAGTCGACCAGTCATTCAGTTCATTCAGTTGTAAAGGTGGCTTAGGCTTTTATAGATGTAGGTAGTACTCACAGCATCAGTGAACAGACACAGCTGCTCTCTTTTTCCAAAACAAATCGGAAATTCTTTTCTTTACAATTAAGTGAGAGAGGTGATATAAAACACATACTTATTTCTATCAAAGAGAATCACGAGATAACAAATTTTCTATAACAACTCCTTTAAAACTATCAAAATGTCCAGGTTAATGGGGTTTCCACCACAAAACGCTGAAATGTATCCTGAAGTAGATATAGTATCAGTGAAAAAGTTCCTTTTTTTCCCCACTTTGTAAAAGTTTTAAAGGTGTTTCATAGTACATTTTAAAACTGCATGTGGAGATAATGGCTAGTATAATCTATACTATATATATAAAAGCCTAATATGAGAAGTGTCCCCTCTGGAGTTCAACCCACCCCACCTGGAGCCCGATGGCTCACTATGATATGCACTCACCACCAGGGGTCGACGCAGAAGGAAGGCCTCAGCTGGCAGCCACTAGGGACCCTACCCATGCACTGGGCGTCTGGAATTTCTATAAGACAATAAAACTGACTAGGTCAAGGTTTCTCTCTCCCAGAGAAACCTAGCTGGAATCAAATTATACTATAGATGTAACAGTAGACAAAATTTTCATTCTCTCTGTTATATTTCCTTTACTAAAGAGAACTCAGATCATCCTGAAAAGTGTTTTCTCTGTGATCATGTTTGCAATCCAACTCCTATCCTCTCCCCCGGAGGCCTCACTCGCCTCAGAGTTTGGGGTTGGGGATGGGGGTGTTCCTCCACCCTCACGCGCCTCTGCCTCTCTGAGGATGGAAACCATCCCTGACACCGCTGGCCTTCCGACATCACCTTCCTCATCCGGGAGAGAAGGAAGGCAGGGCTGGCCAGCCTCCCAGGACCCTCCAGTTCTGAAATTACCCAGAGTGGAGAGGATTTGAATGAGCACGTAGTCTTGTGATTCGTTTCTTCTCAGCTGCAGGTATCACCCAAACCATTGTCCACCGTCCTCTACTACGACTTTCCCCCTAGTCCACCTGTCTCGGGGCCTCTTCGAAATGATCAGCACCCCTGCTCCTAGCATATAGCGTGGTACAGCACCATCCCAGGTTTCAGAATGAGAAACACCTTAGTTTAGCTCATGTAGTGACTGTAAACTAGCTTGGCAGTTTGGTCACTTCATATTCTCTGCCTTACGTTTTAACATCTAACATTATGGCGATAAGGCAGGGTAGAGTAGAAAGACAGCATGGTATGTTCAAAAGATGATAAGAACTCTATATGGACATCTCTGCGGTTGTCCCAATTGCAGGGACATTACATACACGGGGTAGGACAAAAGTAGGCTTGCCAGGGTGAGTACACAAAACACAGAGTTTATTCCTGTATTGTTATTTATTAACTAGAGGCCTGGTGCATGAATTCGTGCACAGGTGGAGTCCCACTGGGTGGCGTCCCACTGGGTGGCCTGCAGCTCTTACATGCTGCCCCCACTCATCCTAGCCCCACTGTGCCTGCTGCAGGCTCACACCCAGTCAGTCCCAATCGGGAGAGGCTCACGCCTCTACAATAGTGCTCACCGGCCATAACCCTGCGTCCAGTGCCTGTAGGGTAGGGCTGACACTGTTTTTCCAACATCCCCCAAAGGGTCCCTGATTGCGAGAGGGTGCAGGCCAGGCTGAGGGACGCTCTCTGTGCACAATCAGGCCAGGAAGAGATTGCGTGAGGGCTCCACGGCGTGTCCCGCCCATCTCACCCAGTCCCTGTCAGCCAGGCCCCAGCAGCAAGCTAACCTACCAGTTGGAGCATCTGTCCCAGGTGGTCAGTGCACGTCATAGGAAGCAGTTGAGCAGCTTTAGCATATCATTAGCATATTACACTTTGATTGGTTATTCGACTGTTCTGCCATTTGGTCTATTTGCATACTACCCTTTTATTATAAAGGAAGATTGTACCTTTTCCGTACGAACAACTGAGTTTTTTAACTGAAGGAGCACTGTGTGTCTCAAGGATATTTCCTTCTCACCAGAAACAAACCCCACTTCAGAGTGAATCTCTTTCTAGGGGTGAAATTTTCAATAATGAATGCGGACATGTGTGAAAGCTATTTTTTTTCCACGAAGTGAGTGTCTTCGAATCTTTCATAGTTCATACTTTTTCTGCTCATAAAGGCCAATGTGTTTGTCTCAAACTCCCTGGGACTAGTCCAGACCTGTTGCCTGGAGTCCCCACACCTAACAAATCCTTCCCCCCAAATTAGGCATCTTCTCGATAATATAAAGCTCTTGGAAAGCGCAGCCAAGGGGGGCAGAATTAAAATTCCTTGAGGATGATGGCCATAACAGCAAAATGACTCTTAATGGAAACGACCTGATCCATTAGGGCACAATGCACAGACATTATTGCTCCAAGGCAGAGTTTTGAAGGGTCTCAGAGAAAGAAAAGAGGAAAAAAAGTACAGCAAATGGGAGGAGAAAAAGCCTTAAATAGAATATATTGATATGTACGTATGTCTAAAACTAGGTCTCGTGGCTTAATTTCTTCTAGACGAGGATGTGTCTTTCTGCACAATCACTGCCGATCAATCAAAGTTCCCAGCCAACACGCTCGGGCGAAGGACAGGCTTTGCAATCACAGTCCTGATGTCTATCCTCCTCCGAACAGAAACACAGCACCTGTGATTATGGCTTAGATGACGTGCAGGGAGCATCTCACTGCATCGGGCTTGACGTCCTTACAAATAAAACCACCACACCACACCACACAGAGGTCCACACAAGTCTTCTTCGGGGGAAAGCATGGAACTTGAACCCAATGCTAAACTGTCCACAGCCTTGCAGCTTGCATTCCACTGTGGTCCCCTACAATGACATTTGTAAATTGTCTTTCAATGTGGCCATTTTACTGTGTGTGTCATATTTCCATTGGTCTACTCCACGCTTACCTTTTTTTTCCTTATGCCACATACTACCCCCCCAAAAGAAGAACATAACATCAGGCCATATGGAGGGTGCCCCCTCCCTTTTTTTTAAATGTGTTATTTCAATTTAATTAGAGCTCACGGGCCAGAGAACTGGCCCGCATCTAACACCTCACCACTAACGGCCCTGACTGTGGCTGTCCACTGTCTACACCCCCTGCCCGGGCACCCCTGCGCCTGGATCTTGGGGGTCTGCATTTTAAACCAGTTGTCTGGCCGAAACCGGTTTGGCTCAGTGGATAGAACGTCGGCCTGCGGACTGAGGGGTCCTGGGTTCGATTCCAGTCAAGGGCATGTACTATGGTTGAGGGCACATCCCCAGTGGGGGGTGTGCAGGAGGCGGCTGATGGATGTTTCTCTCTCATCAATGTTTCTAACTCTCTCTCCCTCTCCCTTCCTCTCTGTAAAGAATCAATAAAATACATCAAAGAAATAAAAATAAAAACTAAACAAGGTGTGTGGGCAAATCTTATGCACATTCCGCTGGAATCTCCCGTCAGAAAGAAGACAGCAGACTGCAGTGTTCCAGAGAGAACCGGAAGCTCTGGCCACAGACGCATGAAACTTACTGAAGATTTCTCAGCACAGGTGGCACCGGGGCCATCGGGACCCGGCTGCTCCTCTGCCCGCCCCCCCCCCCCCCAGCCCTCACTCGGCACCAGGAGGGGTGCCCACACCTCCAGCTGCATGAGCTGGGCCCTGCCTGACGGCACCCCCAGCCGGACCTCAGAGGCACTGACAGCCCAGGGGACACCCCCATACCACCTGCTTTCCGTTCAGCGCCCCGACCTGGTCCCCCACCCCCAGCCCCCGCTCAGGACAAATGCTTGTGCCTGCGACATTTCGGTGACGCCTTGACTTAGAGATAACTCACCATAAAATGTACCCCCCAAAGGGGGCCCAGCTGAGGTTGGAAGATTCTCATCACCCAGAACCAAATGCCATGAACATCAGCAGAACCTCTGACAGCCCTCCACTGCCCACCGTGTCCTAGGCCCGTGGTGGGCAAACTGCGGCTCGCGAGCCACATGCGGCTCTTGGGCCCCTTGAGTGTGGCTCTTCCCCAAAATCCCACGGCCTGGGCGAGTCTATTCTGAAGAAGTGGTGTTAGAAGAAGCTTAAGTTTAAAAAAATGTGGCTCTCCAAAGAAATTTCAGTCGTTGTCCTGTTGACATTTGGCTCTGTGGACTAATGAGTTTGCCGACCACTGGCCTAGGCCATCTGCAAGCCACTGTCTCCCACGCCCATGCTGGGCATTCTGTGTAGGCGCCCACCTTGCAGGCTGGCTCCTGTCTTAACTCTGCCGACTCTGGTCTAACATTTACCAAACATTTATTTCTCCCCAGATTGCCAGCGCCGAGTTTCCGGGGTCTGTCCTCGGGAATGATCAGTAAACGCTGCATTGATTACAAATCCCCCTTTTGCTTCTGTCCCACCTTTCCGTGCTGCCGCCACGTGAGCAGAAAAACGGGGCCACGGCTCAGCGGGGGCTGGGAGCCCCGTTCGGACAGAGGGAAAGGAGCTGGCCCAGCGGACATGCATGAAACCCCTTCCAACCCCCGATCTGGCAACCAGGCATCGGCCCAGTGGCCTGGGGGCAGCGGCCAGGGGCCTGTGACACCCACTGCTAGGGGAGATCTCAGATGCACCCCACATTTTTTAGTGTCTTTCCCGTCTTTTCTGCCCCCCCGCCCCCCCAGCTCCCGTGTCCTCTCACTCGGTTCCCGGGCCCAGTGTCCACGGAGTGGCCCAAGCCTTCCTGCCTGTGGCCTGGACCTGCCTCCTGACCCCCTTCCCCGGGCCCCGTCTGAAAGCAGCATCCGTCCCCTCCCGGTGGCCTTAACGAACCTGTCCCCTCACGTCACAGCGCTGTGACCCGAACATGGTCGCCGCCGGACAGAACTGGTTACACCAGAAGCCAGATGCCATTCGTTTAAAAAGTGATCGTGCGCGCTCTTAGAGACTCCTCCCCAGGCAGCCTGGGAAAGGAAGGTCGGTCAGTCACCCCAAATGCCCCGGGCGGGGGAGTGTCACTGCTGACATTTTCCTGGAGGTCCTTTACGACAGTCCTCTCTGAAAACATCACACTTGCACCGACAGGATACCGTATGTACACACATGTTGTGCACAGTTTGCAGTATG
Source organism: Antrozous pallidus (assembly GCA_027563665.1). NCBI lineage: Eukaryota > Metazoa > Chordata > Mammalia > Chiroptera > Vespertilionidae > Antrozous > Antrozous pallidus. The sequence continues at coordinate 92,742,182 of CM050519.1, forward strand.
TCCTGCGGGTGTTCTCAGTAAACGCAGACCTACAGCGCCCGGGACGGCCGCAGAGCATTTCACTGCTGAAAGGTAGGTGACTCCGGCAAACTCTTACTCCTGGACATTGAAGCCATGTCCTCTGGTCCCCTCACCATTAAAAACAGTGCTGGAAAGAACAGATTCATCTCAGAAATAAATAAATATAAATATAAAAGCCCAGTGCACAAAATTTGTGCATTGGCAGTGGGGAGGGTGTCCCTCAGCCTAGCCTGTACCCTCTCCAATCTGGGACCCCTTGAGGCATGTCTGACTGCCCGTTTAGGCCCGATTCCAGGAGGATCAGGCCTAAATGGGCAGTCGGACATTCCTCTCACAATCCAGGACTGCTGGCTCGCCAACTGCTCGCCTGCCTGCCTTTCCTGATTGCCCCTAACCGCTTCTGCCTGCCAGCCTGATTTCCCCCTAACCACTCCCTTGCCAGCCTGATTAATGCCTAACTCTCCTCTACAAGCCTGTTTGCCCGCAACTTCCCTCCTCTGCCCGCCTGGTCACCCCTAACTTCTGTCCCCTGCAGGCTTGATGGCCCCCAACTGCTGTCCCTTGCAGGCCTGGTCCCTCCCAACTGCCCTCCCCTGCTGGCCTGGCACCTCCCACTGTCCTCCCCTGCTGGCCATCTTGTGTCCACATGGGGCAGGATCTTTGACCACATGGGGGCAGCCCCCTAGTGCACTGGAGTCATGGTCAATCTGCATATTACTCTTTTGTAATTACTTATTTTGTAAATGGCCAATTTATGGAATGTGCATTGTTTCCATTTATACCTTGGGTTTTCAGTCATTTTTATCATCTCTGAATAATGACATAGCTTCACTGTTTCCAGTTTTTCGGCTTCTGGAGCTCATTTCCTGACTCCTTTGCTGAACTGTTCTATAACAGTAACAGATAATAATATATGACACTTTTGTAAGAAACAAACATTGAGATTTACTGAATGAACTTTTCATGGTCTTATGGCTCTTCCCATTGTACTGTCACCGATTAGACCAATTTAGGAAAATTAAGGAAAGCTGACCCCTTTTGTCCTGCCCGGCAGTTAAACAGCACAGGGCTCCTGACTCCTCACGGAATCCAACAACACTTTCTTCCCGGCTCTGCTGTCTTCGGGGGAGAAAGCTCAACAGCAGCCTTATCCTGGTGAATTTATATTTCACTCCACTCTCTGAGACAATTTTTCTCCTTCATAGCCCCTGAAATATCAATTTGATGCAGGTTTCCCTCTCTTATTCCCGATTTCATGCCTTTTATATTATTTTCTTACCTTTTTGGTAAGTCAAATGTTCTGTATCTCATTTGATATAAAAAGAAGTTTCTGAAATTATTTTTAAGTTCTCATACGAATTCCAATTTGTTCATTTATCTTGTTGGATTATTTTATCATTCCTTATACATTTTGCTTCATGGACACATTTCAGAATTTTAAATAAATGATTGATATAAAGTCTGCTACCCATCTCTAGGGTGACCTTGTTATTCACACCAGTAAAGCCCTTCTTGCCACAGCTTAATTCTCGTGTGTGAGTCTTTGGTAAACTCAAGAAGGATGCTAAGCTCTGCTGCTCTGTGTTTCCCCGTTGGGTTTTTGTTTTTGTTGGTTTTTACCGATGCATTTGGGAGCTGCTTTTTCTTATTTTAATTCGGTGTCATAAAGTATGATGGACATTGCAGGGAGGTGAACATGTCTGTGGTGGCTTAAGCGTAGGATTTCTGAGCAAAATCAAAAAGACCTCTCCGTCTCCACTCACTTGCCAAGTAAGACAATACATGACACTTGTCAGCCCGCAGCCACGTACAATCCACACCCAGGGCGTAACTGAGATTAAAATGATTCAAACCGGCCGGGACTGCTTTAAACCATAAATCACATATGAGAAGATGCAGGATGAGTCCCCAATTAGCATGCCTGTTTTCCACAATCATGTCTTCAAGATCTGTATTCACAGAGGGTCTATCACCTTTAAGTTCTCATATTTGTTATTGAAGCCATCACAGGAGCCATTGAAGCAATCATTTATATTTCTTTCCTTACCATGGCATGGTTTCAAAGTTTGCATAGCTGTTTTCAACACTGCAAAGACTAAAAAGCATTGTGTTAATTAGAGGATATCTGAAATTTGCTAAGATCAAAATATACATACCAGGCTCTAGACTTCAACATTTAAATAACTGCATTTATCTATATCATCTATCTATCTATCTATCTATCTATCTATCATCTATCTATCACCTATCCATCCATCATCTACCCATCCATCCACCCATCTATCCAGAGCAGGAAAGTAATGAGAATGAGAACCAGGAGCCTCTTCCACATGTAGGAAGCTGTGCCAGGCTGCCGAACAGCATATATTTAGATTTTATGCGACCCGTTGAGGCCATTTTCCTGCTGAGCCCATCTAAGTGGCCTGTCCACACTTAACCCTTCCGGTTCTAACAAGGTTGCCCCTTTCCACTGCTGTGTATTGGCTAGTGACTCCCCAAAAGGCATGTCCAATTCCGAACCCCAGAGGCTGTGAATGGGACCCGGCGCTGGAAATGCTTCTGCAGCTGCGCTCCCGGCTCCACAGGCGAGACAACCTGGGATCCGGGTGAGCGCCAGAGCCAGTGACCGGCTCCTGAGAAGAGCACAGTCAGGCCCATCGGACCCGGACACAAAGGATCCCCAGAGGGAAGCCACGGGAGGACGGAGGGCGGAGGGAGAGAGGCATGAATCTGCAAACCGAGGCCATCAAGGGTTTCTGGCCACACGAGAAGCCAGAGAGGCAAGGCGCTGATTCCCGCTGAGAGCTTCCAGAAAGATCCAGCAGTGCCAGCAACTGGACTTGGGACCGCTGGCCTCCAGGCTGTGAGGGGACACCTGTGTGTGGCCACCAGTGTGGGGCAGCCTGTTGAGGCAGGCCGGGGAGACTCACCAAGCCCCCCTCCCGGCCAGGGTGGCCTCTCTGAGCCCTGATGTCCTTCAAAGCAGGCAGGGTCCCTCCCACGTGGGCTTAGAGGGCCAGAATGCAGACCGGAGGGACAGAGGGGGCTTAGAGGGCCAGAATGCAGACCAGAGGGACAGAGGGGGGTTAGAGGGCCAGAATGCAGACCGGAGGGACAGAGGCGGGTAGAGGGCCAGAATGCAGACCGGAGGGACAGAGGGGGCTTAGAGGGCCAGAATGCAGACCGGAGGGACAGAGGGGGCTTAGAGGGCCAGAATGCAGACCGGAGGGACAGAGGGGGCTAAGAGGGCCAGAATGCAGACCGGAGGGACAGAGCGGGGTAGAGCGCCAGAATGCAGACCAGAGGGACAGAGGGGAGTAGAGGGCCAGAATGCAGACCGGAGGGACAGAAGGGGGTCAGAGGGCCAGAATGCAGACCAGAGGGACAGAGGGGGGTAGAGGGCCAGAATGCAGACCGGAGGGACAGAGGGGGCTTAGAGGGCCAGAATGCAGACCAGAGGGACAGATGGGGGGTTAGAGGGCCAGAATGCAGACCGGAGGGACAGAGGGGGGTAGAGGGCCAGAATGCAGACCGGAGAGACAGAGGGGGGTAGAGGGCCAGAATGCAGACTGGAGGGACAGAGGGGGCTTAGAGGGCCAGAATGCAGACCAGAGGGACCAAGGGGACTACACAGCTTCAGTCCAAATAACCGGCTCCATGACTAGACATTGCAGCAAGTTTACTGACACACAAAAAAAAGAAAATTAAAAAAAAAAATCTTGCAACCTTGCAACTGGCGTGAGTGAACGCTGGTCAATGACAGAACGTGCCCCCTTCTCCTGACTCCGTCTCACCATTTCCTTCCAAACGCGGGAGCAGAACTCGGGGAGCAGAAGTCAGCGCGGAAAGGTCCCCTCGGACCCGGCGGCAAACCCCTTGGTGGACAGAGGAGCAGATCAGACCGGGGAAATGCGCTTGCACCTTCCCACCCGCACCCGGCTTTGGGTAGAAGACAAATCGCAGAGGCCGGCAGCGAGCAGTGCTGTGTCTGTAACAGTAACGCCCCTCGGCAGAGGCTGCGGCGTTGTGTTTGTTAATTTAAAACGCTTTCGCACCGGGCATGCCCTCCGATGCGATCTCCTGGCTGCGGAGGATTTACCGCAAATAAACGCCTCTGGACGCCAACACTGCAAACAAACAACAATTAAACTGTTGGTTGACCTTCCTTCCCTATTTTAAGTGTTTTAAAATCCCAGTACCCAACGATAATGCCTTGCTACATCAATAAAATAATAGGTAGCCACTAAGCGATGCCATGGTGGAAAGCTATTTTCTGGCACAGAACGGTTTTAAAAGCGGATGTTAGGGTGCTGCCATGAATGGATCACCATACGGTAAAAGGTGTGAGACACGCACACGCCCTCCACTTACGTTATCATCCACTGCCTTGCTTCGGATTTTTCATTTTCGTGCATTGATAAGCTTAAAACCATCCCCCCTTAACATCACCACCTTTGTGTCTGACCCGCAATTTAAGAATTACCTTTCCCCAGTTCCACCGGCGCTGAAGGATGAGCTGGGGAAGCAGAAGCTGCAAATAGCGAACCATCGAAATAGATCGTTGCTGATCATCAGAGGATTCGGAATGAGTTTAACAAAAATTAAACTGACAAGCTCCAGAAACCAGGAAAAGCAAAGAATTTTATCATCATGGAGCTACCTTTCTAACGGACATGTCCCGCGTCATCTTTCCCAACATCTACCTGTTAAATGCAGCATTGCCCACATAACCTTATTTAAGTACAATTAATAGCAAAGCTATTTGGATTCGGTTGTGCGCTTCCTCAAACTGAAATTTATGTTTAAGTATGTATGCCAAACGTTAGAATTTTTATTTCACTTTGGTTCGAAGTCATTACTGCTCACTGTTTTCCATCTCTAAATGAGTGCTGTGCTCCACAAACTTAGTGATAAGCAGTATCATTTAATTAAAATGTCATTACTTGCCCTGGCCGGAGCCTCATCCTTTGTACCAAAAGCTTGGGGTGATTCCCGATCGGGGCACATACCTGGGTTGTGGGGTTCATCCTGGGTCAGGGCACATGCAGGAGGCAGCCAATGGATGTCTGTCTGTCTGTCTGCCTGTCTCTCTCCCCCTTCCTCTCTCTCTAAAAATCAATTAAAGAAACACACACACACACACACAAAACATACCCTTGGGTGACTACTATAAAATTGTTATTACTAGATTTCTGAAAGATGTGGGTGATAAGCAGAAAGGAAACATCACCGGCCCATAATTACATTAAAATGAACAAACGTTCACTTTGTTTTGACCCAATAGTTACCAATAAACTTTCAAAGAAATGTAGCCAACTTTATTTACACAAATAACTTGAGAAAAATATATATTTATGGCTGTTAACACTTTGCAGAACTTGAATGTATTTTTGAATACAAGTAAAATGAAGCTGGCGGTAATTAAAATATTGTCCACTGTACTTTGAATATAAGCAAAATATTAAGCTGTATGTGAAAGTGTGAGTGAGGAACTCACAATGATAAAGGATTGTGAGACAGTGTTTTAGGGCAAAACCTACAATATAATTAATGACACATACAAAACATAAGCTTCATATGTTTGAAAGTCAATATCTACCCATATTGCACATATTAATTAATACAAGGTTCTTTATTGCATTTAATTTGATCATAACACAAATTTATATTATATAAGGAATCGCTACATACTGCATTAAAATAACTTCAAAAGACAATGAGAAAAAGAAATTAGAATATATTCCCTAACAGAACAAATAGTCCCAGTTATTAATCTCTTAGATTACCTTGTGCCTACTTAAATTTAAATGTATGTGTGTGTTTACTGTGTTTTAAAATTTAAATTTGATGATGAGAACAAATCAAAGATAGAGTAATATTAACAGAGCATATAATATTTGCCTTTTAAATAATTCTTATCCGCCTTATGGGTGCTCTCGAATTCAGGCACACCATAGGCTTCAAGAAAAATGCTTCGGAACGGAAGCTCAATCAGATACTTAATTTTCATTAATATAACCCATTCACTTTAAAATTAATGTGCAACAGGATATAATTATCCTTGCAGGACAGTCTATTCAACCCATAGCATGCACAGTTTAGCACAGAAAGTTAATATACATACATACAATGAAGCCCACTTATCATTTCTAGCTGTCAATTGTTGGAACATGGGTTAGTTTATTTATGCTGCTATTAATTTCGTACATAATGACAACTTAAACCTAGAAACCTTTGTCTTCCAAATACCAGAATCCCTAAAAACTGCCTGAACAATTTCTCTTTTAGTTTTATTAGATGTACTGGGTTAATAAAATTATATAGGTCTCAGGTGCACACTTCTATACTGCATCATCTGTACACTACATTGTGTGTTCACCACAGCAAGTAATTCTCCTTGGTTTTAGCATGTAACTACTCAAAAGCAGTCCATGAGTGCCAAAAATACTCTTTTATTTCTTAAAAAGTGAATGCAAATAACTCTGCTTTAATCAACAACGAATAACAGATTGACCTCTAAGGACGAGATACTAAGAAGGGATGCAGTCCAATAAGGAACCGGGTATTTATAACAATCACTCCTTGTCAGGAGATATGTTTATGTTTGACAAAGGTTAAAATCAAGTTCATGTCACAAAGGTGTGGAGCTGTCAGGCAGCCAGCCAGGGGAAGCGGGTGTCCTCACTCACCTGGCTACCTCTCTCCCAACCCCCTGTAGGGAACAGGCTTTTGTGACTGATGTTTCCCCTTCTTACTTGCCTGAGGCTCTTGTTCGGGGTTTTCTACAGCCCTGCAGCGTTTTCACTGTCTCTTTCACAAGACAATATTCTACATCTCACAGGAGACCACAGACCCCTGTTCTCTGGGGTGATCCATATTTATGACGCAGGCCAGCACAGTCCTAAGCATTCTGTACCTGGCTGAGTCTGGAGGGCTGAACAGGGCAAAAATGGGATTTATATTTTTAAGAAGATTGCTAGCAGATTGGTCATAAGGCAGATGTTTGAGGGCTATCTGATGTAACATCATATGATTTCTTTAACACGGTTATTTCCTCTTTCAATTTGCCTTCAACGTGTTCTTGCTGCCTTCATGCAGGAACAGAGAGCTGAGAACCGGTCAAACCTTTCAAAACCTGTACAATATTCATATTAGAAAACAAAAAACCATTTCGGGGGCACGGTGTGCTGGGAGACAACTGAGATCATACAATGCATTTCTATCATAAGTCAAATATGATCATGTTTACTAGGTGGCGAACGCTTTCTATCTCTGAACTGCCCCGCTCTCCACCGCTTCCAAATCTCCCATGTCTTAATAAATGACTAGGAAGATTGTCTTTGTCTTTGTAGTAACTAATAAATTATCCTGATCCTTAATTTTCCGCCATCTGATGCAAATTTTTGATTCATCTGACTTTTCAGTAACGACTTCAGAAAACAGTGCTATGGAACAAGCTGGATTTCCGCCGTGACAAAGAAATATCTGTGTTAGTCTTATCCAATGGTTTTCATATTTAAATAACATTATAAATAATCCAAAAAAAATATGCTTTTGCTGAGGGATTCATCGCAAGTTCTAAGGCAGCTGGATAAATAGCAGGGTGGCTTAGCCAATGACAATTCTATGACCAAATAGCTCTCAAGCCGTGGGCAAAACTAAGCATGCCCTACACGATCATTTAGGGAAAAAAATCATCCAAGGTCCTGGAATTTCAAAAAGGATTCTGGGTAGTCAGTGAACTAAAATAGTTTCATAACAGTAAAATTGTATTCATGTTGGAATTGTGAACTCTATGTTCATTATTCATAGAGTTTTATTAAAAAAAGTACTGATTGAAATGAAAAGAGTTACTAAATATGAAGGTGTTTGCACCCAATATGTCAACATAATAAAGGTTCAATTAGAGTAACAGTCAACATTGAAAATATCACTTGAAATAAATCTGAGGTTCTCATCATTTCTGCTAAAACTTTGACCACAAGACGCACTGTTACCTGCTGTGCTCATCCATCACAATTTTTATTCTCCTACAACTAAGAATTATTTCCTCTAGAAAAGTTTTATTAAAACTCTCTTTTAACTTTGAACAAATGGTACCCCAATCCCCCCCAATAAAATTACATGCATTTTCTGGAAATTATCATTGAAAATCGTATTTATATTTAATTACACATCACATAAGGTAAAGTCCAATGGGCTGGTGAGGAGGTAGAAATGAAAAGATAAAAAAGCCTTCATCTATTATCTGATCTTCACTCACTGGTAAACATTTTATCTCTTAGAAGCTAATTTACTGGGGGACAGAAACAAAACCGCTTCTTCATAATCTCTCAGTACCTCAATGTGCTTTTAAAGCTTAATCCAGCTGAGTGTATTGAAATCTAGAGCCCACAGCTGCTCTTCGTGCTGCTGGAAGAAAGCCACCCATTGAAGACAGATATAAGCAAGCCCGAGCAGGAGGAATGAACATGCACGTAACACAGCAGGCACATCCCATCACCAGACCCTGCGTGGCCGCCACGCTGCCCGCTGTTCCTACGAGGCCTGGTCAGGGATGGACACGCCCCACGCCCGTCGACAGAGAGATACTCCGAAAGCACCCATCCGTGGTCCCGTGATTGGTAAAATAAGAGTGAGAAGGTTATTATTCCCTGCAGGTTCCAAAATCCGTGCACGTAAAACACCACATCTGTTATCAGGAAGAGCCCTCAGCTTTGACCTTCTCGACCCCTCCGATGGTTCCCCCTTAAACTTGAACCCAACGTGGAGCCTGCGTTACAGGAGCCCCCTGCTTCGTGTAGAGGGCAGCCACCGTCTGTTAAAAGGTCTCCAATGTCACGTAATGATCTAGACAGTGATGTCACAGCAAGTTGCTGCCCCTTTACCGACGCTTCATCGAGATCTGCGGGTGGAGATCTGAGATGGAAACCCCTAGAAACACACTGGATTTTCTTTGAAAATGTGTGTGTCGCCTTCGCCAGCGCCATCATGTGCTCACTTCGAACACATTCTGTGAAAGCGACGTCTGCCTCACTGCCTGACTGTCAACCGGCCACGAGAGCCCTCGTGCCTGAGGACTGTGCACAGTCCACAGCGGTCAGCGTCAGCCAGGGCCTGCCTCTCGTCCGGGCAAACACACACACGTGGCAGGAAGCTTCCAGCAGCTCAGGCCGAAAGCCTTCTGCTTTTGCCTGGGTGGAGGGCACCCGACGTGACGCGTGGAGAAAAGCCACCAGCCCGGGATCTGCATGGCAACAGGCAGGAGGCCACCAGTGCCTTCGGACGGCAGCTCCGCTGTCTCCCAGCACAGCGAGCGCCGAGCTTGCTGCCTGCCTGCCTCCTGGGCGCCCAGCAGGCACAGCGGAGGGCCAACTGCCCGGGCCGTGCCCTCCTACGGCCGCGGCCTGGCTGAACACATGTGGTGAACACAGCACTCACGTTCCGTAGACGCCGCCCCCCCGGGGAAAGCTCCTGCAGCTCAAGTGCTCACCGGGCTCCCCCAGAGGTAGGCTGCACCCGCTAACCTTGGGCATTGCTGGACAGTGACACTGAGATAGGACCGCGTTCGGTCCCTCCGGGCGAGGTGAGCCTGGCCCGCTGGCACGGGGAACGCCTCGGCGAAATGCAAAAGAGCTGAAGACTGGGGATGAGCAGACTTCATCCAACCCCCGGCTCTGTCCTCCGACGGCGGAAACCCGGGAGCCCCTCGAGCCTTCGCTGCTTTGCCTGCAAAATGGGCAGCTGCTTTTCTCCGGTGACTTTCTTTTTCTGTTTGTTTTGGATTTACTATTCTATTTTCCCTTATATATTTTTTAATTTTTATTTTTACATATGTGTCCTTATCCCCCTATCACCCTCCACCCCCCACTGCTACCCGCCCCCCCCCCGTGTCTGTGTCCATGGATTAGGCCCATATGCACGCCCACAAGTCCCTTGCTTGATCCCCCCCCTTGCCCCCACCCGCCCCTGCCTCTCCAGTCACTCTAGAGTGAACTGATCAGAGGCATGCCTGTTAAGCTTTTAAATCCACGCGCAAAAGGCAGCCTCGCGCTCCTCCTTGTTCTTGTTGCCATAGTGACCGGTGGTCAGGTACCCAAAGGCAGCTTTGGGAGATGTTGGCCTTTTGGGAGATGTGCTCACAGGTGGCGGCTGTCTCAAAACGCACGTCCGTCCTTCTCGGGAAGACCAGCAACCCCCCAAAAAATGACTACAAACTTTTATCAACTTCCCCCCTCGATTGCACGGACGGTAAGCCGTTCCGAGAAACAAGCACATCTCCCTTCCGTTGGAGAGACGCAAACCCAGTTGCATTTACACTGAGGCTGGCGTGAGAGTGCACTCCTCAGGCATGAGGACTCGGGCTGCCCAGGGAGAGCCAGCTGGGGCGGCACGTGTTGCCCTGGGGAGATGTGCTGGGAGTGGGGGTGGTGTGGTAACGCCCGCACCTGTTTGCTCCCGCACTCTTTACCCCGATGGCCCAATAACCAGACTTTTCCTGTGACCGTCCGCCTTGCTTCCTGGGAGTCACGCACAAAATGTAACCATGGGACCAGTTCGGAGCCTAGCAGATAACTGTTTTTAAAAGTCTTCATGCAAAAGAAAAAAAAAAGAAAGAAAAGAAAAAAGAAAGAAAAGAAAAGAAAAAAGAAAAAGAAAACTTCAAGGATTGAAATCGCTGCAGCCACCCTCCCATCCATGGCAGTTTGCATGCGTTTCTCTTCTGATGGGAAAGAAAGGCAGGGCCGCTGCTACCAGGAGCTGCGTGCACCTGTCTGGCCTCAAGGCGATGGCATCTGGATGGAGGAGAGCCAGGGTCCGAGCCTGCCACTGCTCCACCTGCTGGCGGCGCTCCCTCCCCGGCCCGAGCCGCCACCTGGGGGGGGAAGTGCGGGAGCATTCAGCAGGTGGCTTCCCCCGTCACCGGGAAACTCCCGTGACTTTCCCATTCCGTGTCAGCAGCGTTCCCACGGCGGACGGGAAACGATGTGGGGAGAAGCCGCGGCTGGGGCTGAAACTCGGGGGCGCGAGAGATGCGCCTCGGGAAGGAGCCCCAAGGCCGAGGAGGCGGCGCCGGCTGCCCTGGGCCACGCGCACCGCGCCCACCGGCCGGTTCGGGCGCCGGGTCCCGGAGCGGCCCCGAGCGCAGACGCGGAGGCAGCATCCGCGGGGAAGGGTCGCCTCCTCCTCGGGCGTCTGCGGCGTGCCTGGTGGCGTGCCTGGTGGCGTGCCTGGTGGCGGTGCGCGCCCCGCGGGAGCAGCGGACGCCCCTCCAGCCCATTCCCCGGGCGATCCAGTGATGGATCTGGGGGTGCGTTTGGCTTTTGCCTCCGCAGCTGTTGGCGGGCAGCGCGGGTCTGCAGATCGGAGCACGCACTCCTCCTGCTGCTCCTGCTGCATGGAGATGGGACAGTGTGGGGTGCCCCCTACCCCCTCCACCGGCCAGCCCGGTCGCCGCCGCCTCCCAGCCCGGTCGCCGCCGCCCCCGCTCTGCCCGCTGCAGAGAACGGGTCACTCCTCCCCGGGAGCCAAGTGGCTGCAAACTTCCCTGCCCGCCACCCCGTCTCCCCTGCAAACTTGTGCCTCCTTCCCGCGCCAGGGCCGAGGGCAGCCGGCAGGCATCGCGGGGCGCACGTCCCCGCAGACAGACAGACAGACAGACACCTCGGGAAGGTGAGGCTGGGGGCGCACCGAGGCCGCGGGCAGCCCGGCCGGCATCGCGGGGCGCCCCTCCCCGCAGACAGACAGACAGACAGACAGACACCTCGGAAGGTGAGGCTGAGGCTGCACAGGGAACGCGATCGCCTTCCAGCCGGGAAGCCCGCGCCGGCGGACCGCCCCGCGCCCGCTTCCCTTCTGCACGCGGGGCCCGGGTCGCCCCGAAAGGGAAAGGCGGCTGCTGGATGCGGGGCCGGAGCCGGGAGGGGGAAAGTTTGACAGCGGATGACGGTCCCCGCAGAGGGCAGCCCGCCGGCGGCCAGAGGCAGCCAAACGCGGCAGACACGCGCGGAGAAGCGCGGGGCAGAGCCGCGCGGGGAAGGACACGTACCTGTGTGCGGGGTCCGGCGGACCGGGGCCGGGGCGGCGCGAGGATGGCGGTGGCCGCGGGGACCCTCCCCGGGGTGCGGAGCCGAGCGCCCCCGCCGCGGCCTCGGCCGGAGGAGGGGAAGTTGGGGCGCCGAACCGCCGCGGCCTCGGCAGCCCGCACGCCAGCAACACGTTGACTTTGAACTTTGCGGGTGCAGCCCGGGCGCCGCTCTGATGCGCGGGCGCGGCGGGCACTCACGCGCCGGGAGCCCCAGGCAGCGGCGAGCGAACCGGCGCCGCTGGCGCTCTGGCCGCGCGTCTCCCGCTCCCGCCGCTCCCGCCGCTCTTATGCGCGCGGGGCTGCGCGTTTATTTATTTATTTCCGCCCCGCGCCCGGCCTCCCCCGCGCAGCCTCCCCCGCCCGCTCGGCAGCCAGTCCGCCCGCCCCTGCGCGGCCCCGCGCCCGCCGCCTAGGCTCCAGCTGCTGCTCCGGGCGCTGCTGCCCGCGGAGGCTGCGGAGGGTGCGCGCGGGAGGGGGCGTGGCCGGCGCGTTCGGGGGCGTGGCCGGCGTTGGAGAGGGTTGGGCCGGCGCGGGCGGGGGCGGGGTCAGCGAGGCAGGAGGTGTGGCCGGCGAGGCAGGGGGCGGGGCCGGCGGAGGCTGCGGTGGGTGTGCGCAGGCGGGGGCGGGGGCGGGGCCGGCGCTGGCGGGGGCGGGGTCAGCGAGGCAGGAGGTGTGGTCGGCGAGGCAGGGGGCGGGGCCGGCGGAGGCCGCGGTGGATGCGCGCGGGAGAGGGGCGGGGCCGGCGCGGGCGGGGGCGCCGGGGCTGAGCACCGGGTCGGGGGGACCAGAGTCCGGGAGGCGGTGAGGGCGCCCCGAGGACCGTGCGGCGGGCGGCGCTGCAGCCGGGGAAGCGGGGGACCTGCGCGGCGACCTCCTAACCGGGTTCTGCGTGCCCAGCCCCGCGGCTTCCGGAACCCCGAGGCTCGCCCCAGTTTCGTCCCTTCCCCCCCACCCCAGGGGACAAGGCTCAGCCCGCCCCCCCGCCCCCGCACTCCGCCCACCTGCTCCTCCTCTCCCGAGGCCGGTGCGGAGCCCCGGGGACGGGGATACAGCTCTGAGCTCGGCGGCGCGGCTCCGGCCGGCGGGGGAGGCTCAGGTGGGCCGGTTTTAACGGCGGTTTAGGCGGTCCGGCTCCCCGCCGCGCACCCTCCCTCCGCCCGGCTCCCCGGGGCTGTGGATCCTCCTGGAAATGGGGGTGCCTGGCCAGCTTGGGGCGCAGGCTGGGAGCCGCGCTGCGCTCCCCTTCCGCCCGCCGGCTGCGCGGCTCTCCTGGCTCCCGGGAGCCGGCTCCCAGACCCCAACCGGCCGCCGGGGGCACTGTCTTTGGGGGACAGCTGCCCGCTTCTCACACCCGAGGGAGACGGCCTTAACCCGGCCGCCCGCCCGCGCCGCCCCCCATTGCACCTGCCGCGGGGCTGCGCGGACGCGGCTCTGACCCCGACACCCGCCTCCCCTGGTCCCCCCCCCCCCCGGCCCTCCCTCCCCTCCCCTCGGAGCAGCGCCCCCAGCGCCCTGTCCTTGAGGGAACCCCGCTCCGGTGGCGGCAGTTTGTTTGGGCTTCTTCCCTCCGGGGCCTTGGGAAAGGCTGCCGACTCCGAGTGAGGGGAGAAGTCAGAGCGGCGTCATTAGGATGGAGCCAGGGAACGCGCGCAGCCTGGGATGGGGCGCCTGGGAACGGGGTGCCGGCCAAAGGCGATCCTCACAGCTCAGCCCGGTTCGGTTCCGAAAGCCGGGCCCTGCCCTCGGCCATTCGCCCTCCCGAGTCCTGCCCGTCTGGGGCGGTGTCCCCGGGGGGCACCCCGAACAGAAACGCTGCGAGCTGGGCGCTCGCCATTCTGCCCCACATTGCGCGCTTCACTTTGTTGTTTATTTTATTTTATTTTGTTTTATTTTGTTTTGTGTTGGCTTTTTGGGTGCAGTCACAGCTAACGGTGCCCCGAGATGTTTCCATCCATGTCCACTCCTCGCTGGTTTCTCAGAAATCCCCGCTAAGCGCGCACACCCTCCGCCCAGGGCTGGTGCTGGGCCCGCGCTGGCCCCTGGAAGGAGCCCCCGAGGTGAGAGGGGGAACGGAGAGGTGGGACTGGGAGGAGTGGGGGGACGCACCTCTCAGCAGGCTGCTCTGGGCTCCAGCGGCTGTGCACCCTGCAGTCCCCCTGATGGCTGAACATTCACTCCTGCGTCTGGTCTGTCAGGGCGAACACAGCCTGGCCAGTGGCATGTCCGCCCTTCCGCAGAATCCCGGCTTGTCATGTGCAACCAACCATCTATCAGTGTGTGTGTGTGTGTGTGTGTGTGTGTCTGTGTGTCTGTGTGTGAGTGTGTGTGTGTGTCTGTGTGTGTGTGTGTCTGTGTGTGAGTGTGTGTGTGTGTGTCTGTGTGTGTGAGTGTGTGTGTGTCTGTGTGTGTGTGTGTGTGTGTGTGTGTGTGAGTGTGTGTGTGAGTGTGTCTGTGTGTGTATGTGTGTGTGAGTGTGTGTGTGTGTGTGTCTGTGTGTGTGTGTCTGTGTGTGTGTGTGAGTGTGTGTGTGTGAGTGTGTGTGTGTGTGAGTGTGTGTGTGTCTGTGTGTGTGTGTGAGTGTGTGTGAGTGTGAGTGTGTGTGTGAGTGTGTCTGTGTGTGAGTGTGTGTGTGTGTGTGTGTCTGTGTGTGTGTGTCTGTGTGTGTGTGTGAGTGTGTGTGTGTGTGAGTGTGTGTGTGTGTGAGTGTGTGTGTGTCTGTGTGTGTGTGTGAGTGTGTGTGAGTGTGAGTGTGTGTGTGAGTGTGTCTGTGTGTGTGTGTGAGTGTGTGTGTGTGTGTGTCTGTGTGTGTGTGTCTGTGTGTGTGTGTGAGTGTGTGTGTGTGTGAGTGTGTGTGTGTGTGAGTGTGTGTGTGTCTGTGTGTGTGTGTGAGTGTGTGTGAGTGTGAGTGTGTGTGTGAGTGTGTCTGTGTGTGTGTGTGAGTGTGTGTGTGTGTCTGTGTGTGTGTGTGAGTGTGTGTGTGTATGAGTGTGTGTGTGTGTGAGTGTGTGTGTGTGTGAGTGTGAGTGTGTGTGTGAGTGTGTCTGTGTGTGTGTGTGAGTGTGTGTGTGTGTGTGTCTGTGTGTGTGTGTCTGTGTGTGTGTGTGAGTGTGTGTGTGTGTGTCTGTGTGTGTGTGTCTGTGTGTGTGTGAGTGTGTGTGTGTGTGTGTGTGTCTGTGTGTGTGAGTGTGTGTGTGTCTGTGTGTGTGTGTGTGTGTGTGTGAGTGTGAGTGTGTGTGTGAGTGTGTCTGTGTGTGTGTGTGAGTGTGTGTGTGTGTGTGTGTCTGTGTGTGTGTGTCTGTGTGTGTGTGTGAGTGTGTGTGTGTGAGTGTGTGTGTGTGTGAGTGTGTGTGTGTCTGTGTGTGTGTGTGAGTGTGTGTGAGTGTGAGTGTGTGTGTGAGTGTGTCTGTGTGTGTGTGTGAGTGTGTGTGTGTGTGTCTGTGTGTGTGTGTCTGTGTGTGTGTGTGAGTGTGTGTGTGTGTGAGTGTGTGTGTGTGTGAGTGTGTGTGTGTGTGAGTGTGAGTGTGTGTGTGAGTGTGTCTGTGTGTGTGTGAGTGTGTGTGTGTGTGTCTGTGTGTGTGTGTCTGTGTGTGTGTGTGAGTGTGTGTGTGTGTGAGTGTGTGTGTGTGTGAGTGTGTGTGTGTGTGAGTGTGTGTGAGTGTGAGTGTGTGTGAGTATGTGAGTGTGTGTGTGTGTCTGTGTGTGTGAGTGTGTGTGTGTCTGTGTGTGTGTGTGTGTGGGTGTGAGTGTGTGTGTGAGTGTGTCTGTGTGTGTGTGTGAGTGTGTGTGTGTGTGTGTCTGTGTGTGTGTGTCTGTGTGTGTGTGAGTGTGTGTGTGTGTGAGTGTGTGTGTGTGTGAGTGTGTGTGAGTGTGTGTGTGAGTGTGTGTGTGTGAGTGTGTCCGTGTGTGTGTGTCTGTGTGTGTGTGTGTCTGTGTGTGTGTCTGTGTGTGTGTGTGAGTGTGTCTGTGTGTGTGTGTCTGTGTGTGTGTGTCTGTGTGTGTCTGTGTGTGTGTAAGTGTGTCTGTGTGAGTGAGTGTGTCTGTGTGTGTGTGTGAGTGTGTATGGGTGTGTGTGGGGTGTGTGTGTGTGTGTGTGAGTGTGAGTGTGTGAGTGTGTGAGTGTGTCTGTGTGTGTGTGTGAGTGTGAGTGTGTGAGTGAGTGTGTGTGAGTGTGTCTGTGTGTGTGAGTGTGTGTGTGAGTGTGTGTGTGTGTGTGTCTGTGTATGTGTGTCTGTGTGTGTGTGAGTGTGTGTGTGTGAGTGTGTGTGTGAGTGTGTGTGTGTGTGTCTGTGTGTGTGTGAGAGTGTGTATGGGTGTGTGTGGGGTGTGTGTGTGTGTGTGTGTGAGTGAGTGTGGGTGAGTGTGTGTGAGTGTGAGTGTGTGAGTGTGTGGGTGTGTGTGTGAGTGTGTATGGGTGTGTGTGTGTGTGGGTGTGTCTGTGTGAGTGTGTATGGGTGTGTGTGTGTGTGTGAGTGTGAGTGTGTGTGTGTGTGAGTGTGTGAGTGTGTGTGTGTGAGTGTGTGAGTGTGTGTGGGTGTGTGAGTGTGTGTGAGTGTGTGTGTGTGTGTGTGAGTGTGGGTGTGTGTGTGTGTGTGAGTGTGTGAGTGTGTGTGTGAGTGTGTGAGTGTGTGTGGGTGTGTGAGTGTGTGTGAGTGTGTGTGTGTGTGTGTGAGTGTGGGTGTGTGAGTGTGTGTGTGTGTGTGTGTGGGTGTGTGTGTGTGAGTGTGTGTGTGAGTGTGTCTGTGTGTGTGTGTGTGTGATTGTGTGAGTGTGTGTGTGAGTGTGTGGGTGTGTGTGTGAGTGTCTGTGTGTGTGGGTGTGTGTGTGGGTGTGAACATATGCATATGTACTGCGTACATGCTACTCACCCTTAGCCTGACTCACCATAGTGTGTGATCCTTTGGGTTACAGATGCGGAACCTAAAGTTCACATGATTTTTAAGGATATTTTTGAACCCGTGTTACAGCTCCATACAGTCACTGCCATGTTGAGCACTCAGGTTTCATCCAGAGCCATTCACATGTTTCACAATGGCCATGGGGAAATCACCGAGACACGTGCCCCTCATGACGAGCCCGCTCCTCCGCCTCTACATGCGTCCAGCAGGTGCAGTTCCTGCCGCTGGGAGCCCTCACGCCGGCACTCAGCTGGGACACGCACATCTGCACGTGACGCAGCAGAGGCGCCCTGTCCAGCCCACCAGGATGGGGTTTCCCAGCTCACCTCCCCTGTCCCCCAAACACCGCCTCACCCCCTTTCTCCACTCTGGCCTCTTGAACCACTGCATTCAGGATGATGGTGGGGCAAAGATCAGGGAGCCTTGGGACAAATACCTCAATGACTTGCCCAGAGTAAGGAAGGCGAGGGCAGGTGTATCAGCTGTTGGTGAACCCGAGGTTACAGAAACTGTGGGCAGTGAGAAAGCGGATTCGCCAGCGAGACCAGTGCCCTTTCCTTTCATCTGTCGGAGGACAAATAACAACTGTGCCAAGATCTATGGATGCAAGCTCTTAACACACTCTTCCTTGGAGTCTAGGTGTTTAGAGATTCGTCTTCACTCATCTCTTTCTTCTTCAAACTGGCTGCATTTGATTCTTTCTTTTAAATATATATATATATTGAGTTTTTATAGAGAGAAAGGGAGAGGGGTAGAAAGTCAGAAACATCAGTCAGCTGCCTCTTGCATGCCCCCTACTGGGGATGTGTCTGCAGCCAAAGTACATGCCCTTGACCGGAATCGAACCGGGGACCTTTCAGTCTACAGGCCGAGGCTCTATCCACTGAGCCAAACCCGTTTTGGTTGCATTTGATTCTTAATTGAGTTTTTTTCCTTCCTTCCTCCCAGGGACCCCTGCAGATGCTGTTCCCTCTGCGGGGAACACCCCCACTTCCTACAACCTTCCACCCAAGTTAGCTTTCTCTTCTTCCAGCTGGGCACAAGGTCACATGCTGAGCATGGCCGACACTTCCTTGATGAATTCTGGGCCACCGTCCTTTGTTTTCAGGGCTCCCTGCACTTTTCCAGCAGACTATGCAAAACAATTACCGTGATATCTATTTCAAGTTATTTTGTGGATATATCTGTCCAGCTCTGGAGTAAAAATTGCATGAGAGGAATGTCCCTGGGATCTGCCTGCCACCTAGTAGTTGCCGTAAGTACATACTTATGAATGAGTAGATGGGGGGGGAAAAGGCAGTACAGCTCAGGAAGACAGAGCCTGGAAGGTGGACTGCTGAAGGTGGACAACTGGGATGTAATAGGGTGGAAAAAAAACACACTTAATTTTACCCAAGTTTATTCTGTTTCCTCCACTCTAATGGAAATCCCTGGCATTTGTCAAATCTTTCTGTACCTTCGAAAGTAAGACACTTTATTTTACTGATGCTTTCTGGGGAGGAAAGTCCACTTTAAAAATTATTTAACAAGCCCTGGCTGGGTGGCCCCATTCATTGAAGCATCAGAAAAGTTGTGGGCTCAGTTCCCTGTCAGGGCACACACCTAGGTTGCAGGTTCCATCTGTGCTCAGGGGGAGCGCTGGAGGCAATGGATGGATGGTATTCTATCACATCAATGTTCGTCTTCTCGATCTCTCTCATTTCCTCTAACTTAATAAACATGTCCTCAGATGAGGATAAAAATAGTCATAATAACATTACTTAACAAAAATAAAATAGAAAAATCGCAAAGAGAGAAATAGACATAGCATTGTGACATCCTAACTCAATAAATCTTTATTCTCCGTCAATTTTGGGAGACGTTTTCTTTGTTTATGAGTTTAATTTTCCCTTATTAATAACATATTCAACTGTTTTCTTACTTAATTATAGTGTGTCATGCACAAAGAGGGGATGTTTGAGAGAAAATTTATATCACTGTTAATACAGAGCATATGAATAAGGAAGAAAAGACTGATTTAGATGAAATGAGAAGATAATATTAAATGATCTCTCCTGAGATAGTTGCATTAGCACAGCAGTTACCACAAAAGGGAGATTGATGCGGCCTTCTGATTTCAGAATGTCCATGGAAGTGACAGAAGAACAAAAGTACCTTTTAAGATCAGAAATTTTGAGGCAGGTCAGTGGGAGAATGAGCATCCGGGAAGTGGTAAGGCGGCCAAAGACGGTGTTTCAAAGCTGTGTGAGTGGCCCCTGAAATTGCTGTCCCAGCAGGAAGGGAAACGTGATGCTCCGAATCTCCACTTTGACATCTGCATTTTAAACTCTAATTTTGTGTGCAGGTTCTAGGGCAGTGGTCGGCAAACTGCGGCTCGCAAGCCACATGCAGCATTCTGGCCCCTCGAGTGTGGCTCTTCCACAAAACACCACGGCCTGGGAGAGTCTATGTTGAAGAAGTGGCATTAGAAGTTTAAGTTTAAAAAATGTGGCTCTCCAAAGAAATTTCAATCCTTGTACTGTTGATATTTGGCTCTGTTGACTGATGAATTTGCCGACCACTGTTACAGGGGGAATAATTTGGCATTAAAGAGTGGAAACCTTAAGTGTTAAGCTTTCATAATATTCTTGATCCTACAATTCAGAGAGTTAGTGGTATTTTTTTCACTGAAGACAACTAAAAATCCTGTACATGACAGTTTAACATAAAAGGAAGGACACACATACACATATATAATGCTTAACAATATGTCAAATATTATTTATTTCTTCTATGTGACAATCTATGCATAACATTTATATATAAATAGACTCAATCTCAAAACATTTTCCTTCACTGTTAGTGGGATCCAACTGGCCAACTAATGTTAACCATGCCAGGAGCCAACCAGTGTCTTTTCCAAAGGTGACATTTCTCAGAGTTTTGGGGGTAACCCTTTCAAGTATTACTTCTAATATTTATTCATACTAAAAGTATTTTGAAGACTGACTAAGATTTTGGAATCTGTGAGTGAGAAGGAAGAAGAGAAATGAAATGCAGTAAGGAACTGGAATGTCACAGATGGAACCCTGTAACCTAGAGCCCAGCATGGATTTTTCTAGTAGCAACGGCAGTCCACTGTAAAATTCATAATACAAAAGAGCACACAAGAACTTTAGGGGACAGAGAAGCAGAAAAGGAAATTTTATTTTCCACTCTATGAAGGAAACAAATACTTAAAATCACCAGGGTGAGGAAGAGGGGGGCCACAGAACACTTTGCTTGGGGGTACACTTTGACGGGGCTATTTTTATATCTTTCTTGGAGTAATGACTATTCAAGGTCATTGCCCTTAAAAAAAACTCAGGTTATCTAATTGCTGGTGAGTTGTGGTTCTTTATTTATTCTAGATCTTAATCGCTTATCGAAGATATGATTTGCAAATTTTTTTTCTCATTATACTCAGTGTCCTTTGAGATGCACAGAAGTTTTTAATTCTGATTGTTTCAAATGTGTCTATTTTTAATGCAGGATATATTTTAAACAAGAATTGATTTTAAAATGTGATTAAAAAGGGCCCAGATTTTAAATATAGACAGATCTGTATTACCCATATTTTCTGTGCCTCCAAATGTTCAATGTTGAGTGGTCAGTAATACCCATATTTTCTTTGCTTCATGCTCCAATGTGGCGCATCCCAGCATTACTCTGTGTGTGTTCTACTCTACAGAAAAAGTCCAATGGGTTCAAGCACTTTTCTTAACACAAGTGCCCAAATCATGTAGCAACTATTCGATAGGAAGGATGATGCATTTTGCATAAATAGTACCAGATTAATGTGCACTTACTGTGGGGGTTTTCTCTCTTTTCCACGTCCAGTTTGGAAAGAAGAGTGGATCCAGTTTCTGAGTAGAGGAGCTGGGGATTGAGAAATAAAAGAAGAGAGGGCACAGAAGTAGAAATAAAAAGCTGGGGCTTGGTGGAATCTCTATTCTCTCTGTTGGAGAGACAGAATCCAAACCCAACATCAGTGTGTCTATTTATACCAAAATAAAAAGGGGTTTCACCTGAAAAAAACTTAGGATCAAAGGAGCTTAAGTGGGCCCAGACCCTACTCATTTCCTCGTTCCCAGGGCTCGGCTGAATCTACATTTCAAGGCCCTCTCCATGACACCTAAAGCAAGTTAAGAGTCAATACTGATAATGCATCCAGCCTTCTTGGTGGATGTGTTTCCAAGACGTGGCTCTGCCTCACACCTGCCATTCAGCTGACAATGATTTAAAGAATGCTCAGGTGCCTTCCCTGAGGGCCCTCTACTAGTCACTAGTCACAATTCTCTTTATTTGGATTTTCTCAGTAGTAGGAGAAGATTAGAAATAAAATTAAGGCCTATACATGCACCTTTGTTCCCCTTTCTGTACAAATCTGATTGTTCTTATTGGTTAGAAAGTGTTCTCATTTCTTGCAGAGTCACAGCTAGAAACACTGTCCCAGAGTGTCGTGTCCGCAAAAGATGCCCCCGTAGAGCAGGTGGCAAAGGCCTTAAAAACCTATTGTGTTTATGGCAGCATGCCTAAAGCTTTTCCTTACCCAAAGATGCCATATTTTCTGGGGAAAGAACAAATCGAGAAGTGTGCAACATTCTGAAAGCCCATAGAAATTTTGAGATACTGCCCTGCCAGCATGGCTCAGTGGTTGAGTGTAGACCTATGAATCAGGAAGTCACAGTTCCATTCCTGATCAATGCCTATATGCCTGTGTTCAGGGCTGATCCCCAGAGGGGTGGGGGTGGGCATGTGCGGGAGACAGCCTATGAATGATTCTCTCTCATCACTGATGTTTCTATCTCTCCCTCTCTCTTCCTCTCTGAAGTAAATACCTATCTATTTTTAAAAAGGAAGTTTGAGATACTAACAGATGACAAAGATCTCTTTCTCAGGCCAGCATGTGGCTCCCTAAAGGTTCCATGTGTCTTAGCCACTAGCAGGGACATGCATATTTCCTTTGCTAAGGAGAATGTACCCTTCTCTCATCGTGCTACTACTCTGTACCTCTACTTCTGCAGAATGAAAACAATAAACTAGATTAGTATGCATTTTCTTCTCTGTGGTGGCCCCCTTGTCAAACGGGGAGCCCTTCTTTTTCAAACGGTTGGATCAATGGTTGGCTTTGTTTTGAAGCTTGTATTCCAGAAGATATTTTAAAAGAATGCATGGCATTGCTCTCAGCATCCTTAGAAATCAGTCCTCAAAGACTGCTGTGCCACTTGTCAATCTAGTAGACAATGGCCCAGAACCTCAAAGGGCAGGGAGGTTGGTGGTGAGCTGCTGCGAGGGAGGGCCGTGTCCCTTCTCCACAGGTGAGAAGAGAGGATCTTCTTGACAACACAAACTTCAACCTTAAAAAGCTATCTGGGGGTGTTTCAACTATTTTCTTTCAACAGGCAGAGTAAAATCGCTCAAGTGAATTACAGGAAGCTCCAAGGTGATTAGCAGAAACTGATAAGCATGAAAGTGACAGAAGTGCTTTGTATTTAATGCAGGTGTTTGCCTAGCAAATGGATACAGGTTAAGACAATAGACTCCTTGATGCATTTTCTATCAGTACTACTGTATTTGGAAAGAGATCATAATATACCAAATATCCTCTATTCTCTTCTGGAATTAAGAGCATATCGACCATGCACTATATACTCTCATCGCACTATGGTTATTTTTACTTTCAGGAATTTAAAAAAAGAGGAGAGAGATAGAGTGAATTGTCTATTATTTCTTCAACTGATTTTAATTATAAATTATATCTGAAAATTTCAGGATAATCTCAAGAATTTTAGATATGGATAATTAAAAGTTAATTCAGGATTGAACTTCAAACTAGAAATGTATTTTTATAAGTATATGAAACTTTTAGAAATTCATAATCTACATTTATTGTGTCTTTTTTATAATATATATTAATGATTTTAATTGAGACTGATGTCCACAGTAGAAAAAATAATTGAAAAGTAAGATTTTTCATGTTTTCTTTAAATGTTTGAAATATATTTACTTGTAGAGGCAATAATCTAAGATATTACTTAATTTTTATATATTCATCTCAAAATATATCACAACAAAACTTAGTTATACATAATATGTAGTGATAGAAACTGAAATTTTTAATGCAAAATTTACTAGAATTACAATTATCTTGGAAATATAATTTCTTTAAATAATATAGTAATCAGAATTGTCTATAAATGTGTAGTGTGCTATGTGTGCTTGCTAATTGGTGTACCTAGCTGATAATTGTCACTAGTACATACAATTCTGAAAACATGCTACAAGTAAAAGAAAATCTCAACATTGAAGAAAAATAATTTTAAGTCAAAAAAATGAACGTACAAAAATGTATTTTGCATTGCATTCTTACTGATATGTGGAAACTGTTTATATTTGACTTGGAATATGGTGACTTATTTTGCCATCTATATTTTTACTTAAATAATAATCAAAGCTATCACAGTTTTAAATCTATGGCCACTGAATATTATATCACACTTGAAAGGATTGTGTCTGTGTCAGCATTTTATATAATTCTCCCAAATTTTCTATGACTTTTGTAATTCTTTTTTGTTATTATATCTTTAGTTTTTATGGGGTGATTTGATTTAATATTTCTCAAAGATAAAACAATTAGGGAAGATAAAGTCTTGGTTAGTTAGAATGCTCCAGAATAGCTGTGTATAATTAATTACATTTGATTGGGTGTTAATTGGCAAAGCTTTCTTTTCAATTATTTATCAATCTTCTATAAATGTATTAGAATAGTACCTTGCCTAGTAAGTAAAACATAGTAAACATTCTCAGCAGCATGATTTTTAGCAAAGTTTATTCATTTTTAAACATAAATTGAGTTTCTCCTGTGTTATAGAATAATTTGAATGTTAGAAATAAAAAGATGAAATGAAGTCTTAGCTTCCTATTTATTGGTATCTCATGTTTACTTGTAGATATCTAATGGTTATGTTGATAATTACAATGCAACATACACTGGCTAATACAGGTGTCACCAAAATTGTTAATCTTTAACAATCTAATAGATAAAAATTATAGTCGTTATAATTTAATATTAAATCATTTATTAGAGTATGTTTGGTCATTTCTAACATTTCATGTTTACTTATAGTGCTTATAGAGTGACCTATATGTTTATATCCATGTAGTTATAATTTTGCTTACTGATATGTGGAAACTGTTTACATTTGACTTGGGTTATAATGACATCTTTGTTATATACCATATTTTCCAGCATATAAGATGACTTTTTGACCCAGTAAAATCTTCTCAAAAGTCAGGGGTCATCTTATACGCCAGGTATAAAATGCCGTAGCTTGCAGTTATGATGGGCATTGCTAACTCGCCAAGGACTTGCCTGGCCCTTGCTCTCTCTCTATTGTTTATCTTCCTCCTATCATCATCAGTTCCAGTCGTCTTATACGCCGGAAAATATGGTACATTTTTATTAAAAAAAAAGAGTCAAAGTTATCACAGTCTTTACTATGGTCTTTGAATATTGTATTCTACTACGACCTTTGGAGGTCCACTTTTTACATTTACACATTAAGTTTTAGTGGTGTGAAGTGTCACTATGGATACAAATTACTTATTTTTTTTTATAGAACATTCTCATTGGTTTGAGAGTCAGGTAAGTTCTTTTGAATTTTGCCTTTTTCTAGATTTCTAGTTGATTCAATGATCTGAATTTCCATTCCTACTCATCATTTCCCAGTTATAATTATTCTTTTTTTATTCTATCATGCTCTAACTTACATTACTACTTACTGGTAAAACAAATACTAGGTCTCCTCCCATTTTCATTCCCAGTGTATACGTTTTTGTGCACAACTGATAACAAATCTACTGGAGAATGAGTATTATTCCTGACCTGGAGATGACGTGAGGTCTGGGGTGTATTTTTGGGTCCTCTGAGCACACTGAGTTGGGGCTCCATCCCCTGAGGAAACACTTGAACTAAACCAGACATCTAGGACAGAGCCGCACGGGCAGATTCTTGGAAGAACTTGTAAAGCAAAAGCTTCCATAACCCCGGGGGGAAGATCAGCATGGGCGCCATGCCGGCATGCTGAGTTTCTCCCAGGATGAAGAGAACAGGCAGAGTGGACGCCTGGACGGGTTCCTGTCCTGGCTTGAGATTGCTGTGTACAGGGGGCAGGTGCAGACCAGCTTCCCCCGGCTGTCTCAGCCGTGGGCCAGGCCTCGTCTATGTCTGAGCCACATCCTGCCACTGGTGACTGCTGACCCTCACCGTACACTCACACCCACACCTGAACCCAATGCAAGAAAAATGGGCCAGTGGAAACCGGTTTGGCTCAGTGGATAGACCATTGGCCTGCAGACTGAAAGATCCCAGGTTTGATCTTTCAGGGCATGTACCTTGGTTGCAGGCACATCCCCTGCAGGAGTGTGCAGGAGGCAGCTGATCGGTGTTTCTAGCTCTCTATCTCTCTCCCTTCCTCTCTGTAAAAAATCAATAAAATACATATTAAAAAAATAAGGAAAAAAGAAAAGCAGTCCTATGTCTGAGAGCATCCATATTCGTTTCTAATTGCTACTGTAACAAGTCACCACAAGTTCAGTATCATTCTCAAAGAAGTCTGACATGGTCTACAGGGCAGACGTAAGGATCCAGCAGAGCTGCGTTCCTGCTGGAAGCTCTAGTAGGGTCTGTTCCCTGGCACTTCTCAGGTTTCCAAGGCCTCCTGCCCATCCTCACTCCTGGTTCCTTACCCTCATGTTCAGAGCCAGCCATGCAGCATCTCAAAAATCTCTCTCCACTTCTTCTGCTGCCATGCAGCTTCCTCCCGGTGTAACTCCTCCCACATCTCTCTTACGAGGACCTCGGTCATCATCAGGTCCGGCCACTTAACCCAGGCTAGTCAGCCCATTTCAAGACCTTAATTAAATCATGTCTACAAGACCCTCTTGCCATGTGCAGAGGAGAGGTTCCTGGGGTTAGGATGTGGACATATTCAAAGGTCATTAAATTGGCCCATTATGACAGGACAACAAAGGAAAATCAGCCACAAGATTCAACACGTATTTCCCTGAAATACATCTTCTGGAGGAGTGAGGTGGAAACTTAGAAACTGGAACACTTGAAGGAACTCAGGAGCAGTACAAATGTGCACGCACGTGCACCCACACCCCACCACACACACTTACACACATGTCAACACACCCCCTCCAAACACACACACATACTTACACATGTGCCTGCACACACAAAACATCTTCCCAATTAAACAACTTAGTAGGATACTTGGTGGAAGAGACCAAATTCAGGCCCTGGAAGTTCAAGAGCAAAAACATAACCTGGTGGACCTCCTCAAGGATAGTGAAGGGACTGTAGCACAGATTCAGGGAACTCATAATAGAAATGACAAGCACTCGACAAAGATAACGCGGAATAGAAGCAAGAAGAGCAATCATTAAACAACAGGAGAAAATCCATCTGTTGTTAAAGAAAATAGACCTGAAACCTGAGACTCATATGCATAGCTCATGGACAATAGGGCAGTGAAGACCTAGGGGTAGGTAGAAAGGAAAGGGAGGGGGGAATGGGAGATATCTGTAATGCTATCAGCAATTTAAAAATATATTTTAAAACGAAGAAAAATAGACCTGCACATTTCTGAGCCCTCCTGAAAGGTGAGGACCACGTAAAACTCACACCAGCACAGGCGAAAGCACAGGTTCCGCACCGAGAAAACCTACTGGGGTTCGCGGTTCCCTTGTGCAACATTGGAAAAGAGACAGCAGTGAAACAGCATCGACAAGCTCATAAAACTGTGACCAGAGGGTCCCGGGCTCAGTACCAATGGTCTTCAGGTGTCGGGGAGAAAGAAATATTTGAGACCATGTAGGAAAGCATAGAGGATATAATTCATGGGTTCTGTCCAAGGAGAGTGCTGCAGAAAAGACTCCACAAAAGAAGGGTTTGATCTGAGGTAGAAACTTCTGGTGGAGGAGAAGGAGAAAGCAAGGACAGGGAGGAGAGCACCTCCTTTTCCGGCCTCAGACCCATCCTGAGTCTCCGGGAGAATGAATGGCTGCCAGGAACAGGCAGTGCCGGCCTGCAATATGGCTCTCCTCACAGGAAGGACAGACGGTTGATGGCATTCTGAGTGCCACACAGCCACCCAGAGCTGCATAGGAGTCTGGGGAAGGAGGGAGGTGGGTGGAAGAAGCTGGCATCTGGCAGAGGTGGCGGGGGGAGTGCAGAGAGGAGCAGTGTTCAAAAAGATTTATGTTACCAGGACCGGTACAAGTACCAATAAAATAGAGTCTTGGAGAAATAAAGAAAGAGCACCTGGTTTTCAAATATGCTGAATCATATGGGTCTTTTTAAAAATATATATTTTACTGATTTTTTTACAGAGAGGAAGGGAGAAGGATAGAAAGTCAGAAACATTGAGCAGCTGCCTCTTGCACACCCACTACTGAGGATGTGCCCACAGCCAAGGTTCATGCCCTTGACGATAATCAAACCTGGGACCTTTCAGTCTGCAGGCCGACGCTCTATCCACTGAGCCAAACCGGTTTTGGACCTATGGGTCTTAATCCATGGACAGAAAAGAAAGAAGAGAGGTAGAACTCCAATGAGGGAGAGTTTGGAATGTGTCAACAAGGAAACATCAGGAAAGCAATGGATGAAACAGTGTACAACACAGGGACCTGGCAGGACACACTCCCCTCCGACTCCAGACCCTGCAAGTCCCAGCACATGGCTCCCTGGCCCTCAGCCATAAGTGGTGGGTAGTCCTATATCCTGTCTGCACCCTCCGATGCTGATAGGGCCCCCAAAGCCATGGCTGGCCTCTTCCTGCCACAGTCCACCAGCAGGCCTGCGGGCAAGGGACCTGCTGAGGGCAGGCAGTACATTGGGAACCCCAGAGACCCTGAAAGGCCCCCTGTATCTGACACCAGCCCCCTCCACAGACATGTTTGCCAACAGTCCTGAGGACTCAGGGCCTCAGAGGAAACACTCCCACCTGCAACCTTAAGGAATAAATCAAATAGAATCAAGTTGACACGGATGTTAGGATTGGCAGAAGTGCACAGGGAATAGTTATTCTAAGTTTCTTCCCAATGTTTAAAGGGTAAAGGCCTGGGAGACATAAAGAAGAGCTATGCTGAGGTTCTGGGTGTGAAAACTCTGCCGTCGGGGATGAAAAATGCCCTGGAGTGAGTGAACAGCTGATCAGATATTGGGCATGGAAAGGTTGATGAACTTAAAGGTGGGGCAATGAAAGCTCTCCGAAATGAATTACAGAAAGCAAAAAGAAGAAAAGCATGAAAAAGGGGGCATCATAAAGATACGGGAGCACTTCAGATGGGCTGGGGGATGTGTAATAAGCACACGATTGGGATCTGCATGAAGGAGAGAGGGCAAGGATATAAACAGAAAATTTTGAATAAATGAATGCCACAAATGTTCCCCAATTTAATGAAAACTATAGGTTCAATATGCACAAGAAACATTAAGAAAACTATCTCTAGGCACATTATAATCCCATTGCCCAAGGTTTGTGATAAGGAGAAAAATCACCTTTAAAACAGGCAGGGAAAGAAGTCACATTGGATACAGAAGTACAGAGATAAAGGTGACAGGAGATTTCTTATAGAAAGCCATGTAAACAAGGAGACAGCAGAGAAATAGTTGAAGTAGAACAAATTTAAAAATGCTATCAAGTGAAAACTATACCGAGCTAAAATGCTATTTAAAAGGCTAATTTGACACATAAAAAACTAAATTAAATATATTTCATTCAACTACAGACTGGCAAGAAATATGGTTAAGGAAGTTCTTCAGGCAGGTTGGAAATAAGGACCTATATAAAAGTACAAAAAGCAGTAGACATGGTGATGGCGAGGTTAAGTGTATATTTCCTGTTATCTGGAGCTATTTAGCCTGGGCCAGTGTGACTGTTGGTTGGAGTGTTTCCCAGTACACCACTGAAGGGTGCTGGGTTTGGTTCTCAGTCAGGGCACGTACCCAGGTTGTGGGTTCAATCCCAGTTCAGCCACCTATGGGAGGCAACTGATCCATCTCTCTCTCTCTCCCTTCCCCTCTCTAGTCATCAACAAAACCATTTAAAAGACAATTTACTTTAAAAAGAATAACAGTAATCAGTAATAGGTTGTAAGTTTATAACATATATAATTGAAATATATTATAACCACAGCATAAAGGCCAAGAAAGAAAATAGAATAATATTATTTTAAGGTGTTTATGAGATATACTAGTGGCCTGGTGCACAAAATTCATGCCCAGGGGTGGGAGGTGTCCCTCAGGGCGGCCTGCACCCTCTCCAATCTGGGATTCCTTGGGGATGTCCGACTGCTGGGTTAGGCTCAATCCCATGACCCACTTCTTCCACTGGGCCCCGCCTCTACTATGCACATGGCCATCTTGTTCTGGCCATCTTTGTGGCAGCCATCTTGTGGCAGTCATCTTGTGGCAGCCATCTTGTGATGACATCATGCACGTCGGCCATCTAGGCTTTTATTAGTGTAGATTCTTTGGTATATTATCACTTGAATGTAGACTGTGAAAAGTTGATGCTTTATACTCTAGTTCCCAAAGCAACAACTAAAATAAGCAACCACTGAGATGTATCTTTCAAAAACCAACAAAAAAAGTAGATGGAATAGATTAATAACAAATACTCCAAGTGAAGGCATTAAAAGATGAAGGGGAAACAAAACACAGGCGGAAAAAAAATCAAGACACATGATGATAGACCTCAGTTTAATCATGTGACATGTCAATGGCCACAATTTAAAAGGTTATCAGATTATATAAAAACAAACATCGGGCTGGGAGACTGAACATTTTAATAGGCAAATTATTACCAACTTGATTTATAGCTTTAGCATAATTCCAATCTTAACAGCAGCAGTCTTCTTTTGGTAACAGAATAAAGGGAAGATACATACATTCCATTAGATGCTAAAAGAGCATTGCATAGCTTAAACAGCCATATGATTCAACATCCTTCATTTGATCAGCAGCACTCACAAAAACAACAGTGAAAATTCCAGAGCCTCTTCTCTGAGCGAGGCGATGTGGGACACACAGGACACGTACACACAGCCGACAGTCAGGCACACCTCCCCTCACCCAGCGAGCAGGGGAATGTGAATCCTTT
Organism: Antrozous pallidus; assembly: GCA_027563665.1. Lineage (NCBI taxonomy): Eukaryota > Metazoa > Chordata > Mammalia > Chiroptera > Vespertilionidae > Antrozous > Antrozous pallidus. The sequence continues at coordinate 92,772,379 of CM050519.1, forward strand.
TTCTCCTGCCACGGCCACAGGGAGAGAGCAGAGCTGCCATCATCCCCGGATGTTCATTTCCTTCAGCCTTCCTCTGTCCCCTCCCAAAGTGAGGAGCCAGACTCATATGTAGGGTCAGGATTTTCTTCCTCATTTGACCCAACACAAACCCAGCAAGTCATTCAATTTCTCCTGGACAAGTACCTTGGCAGCTACTTTTTGACACTGAAAACACAAGTGACGCACCCTTTTCTGAGCAATAGGGGTGGAGGGTAAATGTCTCCCAAAGATCAGAGGTTCGGGGTCAGGACCCTGGAGCCAGACTGCCTAGGATTGAGCTCTGGCTTCCCTATTCACATGCTTGACTTGTCCACCTCTCTCTGTCTCCCTGTCCTCGTTTTTCAAAGAGGAATGCTGACAGTATATGAAAGGGTGAAGCAAATTAATATATAAAGCACTGGTAAGAGTGCCTGGCAGTAGTATTGCCACTATTAGGTATGATGTCAGCTGTCAAGATTTCCTGTCCACCTTCCAGACTGGTTACCCTTTTCACATTCAGGAAGGAAGCCATGATGTCGGAGCTTTTCCTTACATGGGCAAGCAATATGTATCGCCTACATCTTTCATCTTTGGTAGGAAAAACACCCATGGACACCTACACACACCTCTTCTTAAGATGAATAACAAGGATGTTATATACACTAATAAAAGAGAAAGATGCAAATTGACCATACCTTTGCAACACCCATAGCCAATCAACAGTGAGTACGCAAATTAAACCAACAAAGATGGCAGGTTAATTTGCATACTCAGGCGCTGAGCAGCCGGGGCAGTGGGGGACGCTTGTGTCTCACCATGACAATGAAACAGGCATTCCACACTGCCCCAGCCACTCTGGGCAGTGTGGGAAGGCAGGGCCAGAGCAGGGCCAGAGAAGAAAGGGGTGGCTCTAGGGCCAAAGCAGAAAAGCAGAGCTAACAGCCAGGGAAACAAAGGCCCATTCTTACATAAATTTTCAAGCATTGGGCTTCTAGTTCATCAATACAATGTGGTTTTTCCATTCTTTTTCCTATTTTAGATGGAGAATAGTAAAGCTTCAGATACGCTTTCAGAGTAACTTTTTACTCTTCAATGATGAATTTAGCTCCATGCCCACTTTCCACAAGTGTTATCTTGACAATGAATCGCCTCAAGTTTTTTGTTTGTTTGTTTGTTTGTTTTTTAGCAGAGCCCATAATTTCTGTTTGTGGACTCAGATTTGTTCAGGGACATGGGAAGTATGAGGAAACTACAGTCCATGAACATTTCGATGTCTGCCATAAGATTGTTTCAGAATCCTTTCACCAAAATAATTCCTCTCTTGGCTATTGCTGTGTGACCATATAATCCTGGATATATAAGACATGGCTAACAGGTAATGAAACAATGTTGCTGATGAGGAATGCATAGCTCTAAAAATCATTGAAAATTGGAATATCTGGTGGTTGCCAAGACTTGTCTGGTAAAGACGGCCTACACAGCAGAGATACAGGGAATTCCTCTGGATCATTACCACAGAGATGAAGTACTAGAAGGGACAGGTGAGGTCAAAGCTTGGAAAGGAGATATTTGTTCAGAGGTCCTAGAAAGCATTAAGGTTGATGCAGAAGGAAAATAAAAATAAATGAGTGAGGATCCACAGGTGACAACACATGAAAAAACCAATAAGCCTATGAGGCTGCTTTTGGAGTTAAATCTGTGACCCTAAAAGTGGCCATTTTCTGTAGGAGCACACTGTTTTCTTTCACAGGCTTTAAGGGTCATTATCAAGTTAGACTTATCTTTATTCTCTTTCTCATCAACATGCACCAGGACCAAGTATTGTTTATTGTATGGATAATTGTCCAATAGTTGGAGATATTATTGAGGTGAGTTTACATTAATGAGATAAAAGGTTTTAGATCAGCTTCTAATGACAATGATAGTGGTAGCAGTAGGGAGAAAGATTGCAATTCAGATTTTTTGAGCCGTGTCTTGGAAGGTTTATGATAAAGCTATATCCCTAGTGTCTCCTGGATGGTGGCAATAGAAACTTAGGTAAACATGCTATAGCGAAATTCTACTTAGGTGAGTGGTACAGCAATCCAGGACAGGAGTATAGCATTATATTTATTCTTCCAACACTATCTCCACTCACTACTCTCATAACGGATCTTGAGTGGCTGGTAATATAGAAGCTCAGTGAGCAGCCAAGTGCCTTAATTGGTACCTCACAAGACTCAACATGAATCAAAGATGTCTAGAATGAAATGGTGATTTTGAATAAACCAGACAGTAGTAAAACTGCAAAATACACACACACACACACACACACACACACACACACACAAAAAAAAAAAAAAAAAAAAACCCAGAACCAACGTGCTCAGGAATGAAGAAGGCCCAGCTTAGGGTGATCAATCATCCCAGATTACCCCCAAACTGAGCATGTTTGCAGGACATGGGACTTTGGCAACCAGGACATGTTGGTCGTCCTTGTTACTCATCTCACAGTAGAGTATGACCAGCGTGGCTGCCATGGCCAAGATGGCCTCCTGGCCCCAGAATGGCAAACCATCCAAGGTGGGGTCAAGCCACGTAAGCGCCTAGAGCGGTGGTTCTCAACCTCTCTAACGCCTGACCCTTCAATACAGTTCCTCATGCGGTGGTGACCCCCAACCATAACATTATTTTTATTGCTACCTCATAACTGTCATTTTGCTCCTGTTAATGACTCGTAATGTAAATATCTGAACAGCGGGACACCCATGAAAAACACACATGGTGTCAAACAAAATAAGCGGAAGGAAAATCAATTGGGCAAAAATAGAAAGAATCCCAAGTCTAATTTATAGAAAAGATCCCTTTATTAACTTTTGGTCGCGAATATGTTTGTGTATTTTCAGAAAACAACCCCAAGACCATATGGATTCCTGCAACAAAGAGGAACTGACAGGTCTGTTTCAACTGCAAAGACAGTCCAGAGATGGAAGATGCTGACGACACCTTGCCATGCTAACAGTCAGCAGCTGTGCGTCACTGCAGGTGGCCCAGGACCAAACCAGAGAGGGTGAAATCTGCATTGCCACCATTTGTCCACCATCCAGATACCATTGCTGACATGTACACATAAGGAACTATTTGACATTGAAACTGGGACTCAGAACTGTTGGACGTTGAAACTGAGACTCAAACATTTTTGATCTTATACATGTATTTCCAGTATGCAGATGCAAGATATTTTAAAGAAAAGAAATGGGGGGCAAATACAGAGGCAAAAAGCATTGAACAGACTGTCAAACTACAGCGGAAAGGAAGGGGAGGCTGGGGGGCGGGGCTGAAAAAGATCAACCGAAGGACTTGTATGCATGCACGAGCATAGAGCATAACCAATGGATACAAGACACTGGGATGGGGCAGGGGTGGGGCAGGTGAGGGCATGTGCTGGGGGATAGGGGAGGCTGGGGGGAGGCCAATGGGAGAGTAAAGAAAGGAAACAGATGTACTACTATTTGCAATACTTTAAACAATTAAAAAATTAAGCTAAAATTAATTAATTTAAATAAATAAATAAATAAATAAATAAATATCTGTGTTTTCCGATGGTCTTAGGTGACCCTGCTAGTGGTTCTCAACCTGTGTGGTTCACGATCACTGCTGTAGAGCGGCAATAAAGATGGTTTTATATTTGTATCAGGTTCTTACAACCTGATTGAGTTTGTTTGTTCATTTGAAAATTTGCTGAGACCTGAATAGAAAAATATGAAAAGTTCAACATGAGCCATCTTCTGGTCTCAGAGGCTGAAATTCATGTGAGGTGGCCTACAGGATGCTCCCATTAGAAATAGAGTTCTTTCCTAGTACCTTGGAAATATTTGCCAAACTTTTGCCCCCTCAATGATATATGTTAGAGTCTTTCAAGTGTGGGTCTCTATAAAAGATGTGAGTAGCTCACAAATCTTGGTGCAGTAAAAATTCTCCAGAGGAGATGGGCAGGCATAAAACAAATATATACCAAGAAGTTTCAGGGTCTCTCGGGGGACTGGGCTGTTTCTGAAACTTCACATTAAGAGGGGATGTTTAGACTGAGATGTAGTGCCAACACCATGGTCTTCTGCTCCCATGGGCGAGAATGGACAGAGGGTCCTCTCTGTTACAAGCACTCCTGTTCAACCACATGTGCTGTCCCCCTTACACTATGAGGAGACTGTTGAGGAAACATGACTCAATGCATTTTCCCCTCCTCTTAGAATATATAGGGCTAGATTTATCTCACAAATATCTGGCCAATACCTAGTAAGCTTAAACAACAACAACAACAAAAAACTCTTATTCAAAGTCAAAGCCTTTACCTGGTGAAATTTTCAAAAATATAAAATTAGCGGGAACTCACAGTTCTCTAATCATGCCAGAAATAGTGAATAGCTTTCCTTGAGCTCCCTGCTTAACTGGGGATCAGAAACCCTGTAGAACTCTCTGGAAACATCTTACAACATATGTAAAGAGAGACTCTTTGGGACTTTCCTCCCATCTTTCCTCTTTCTTAAATAGTATTTTAGCAAGACATAGTCCAGGTAGGAATATAAGATTTTATAAAATTACATAAGAGAGGATAATTGGCTGCGATCAAATTCTAGTAGAATTTTAAGTGTAGGGCAAAATGTTTTGGCAGAGTTTAAGAGTTTTTGCTCTCCCAGTGAGTAAGTAGCTGGAGATCACCTACCGACAGGGTTTGATATTAGCTAAGCGGGCACTGCGTGACATCTTTGTTGTTGATAGTACCGTGCAACTTGATCAAATAAATTTGGACAATATGCCATATGGAGGATCTAGTCATGGTGAGTGATCTTGAATTCATAATGGTACCAACTTGTCAAGCTACATAATTTTCTCTAGCTTGGTTCAGCTGTTCAGAAGGTTAGAAATAAGTCAAAAGAACATAATTTTAAATCATAGACTGCGAAATGAACTCAGAAAGTGAAATATGTAAAGACCAAAGACAAAAATACTATGATAATGGAAAATAAAAGCATTAATATGGTTAAATATTAAGTGGATTCATTGAGCTAGTGAGCCATAAGAACAAAAAGTATGATACTCAAACTAGTGATTTGGGAAGTGGAACATTTGGGTACTAAGGTTAAGAACATGGAAAAATTTGTTCATTGTGTTCTAGAAAGACAGGAGAAAAGGGTCGGGTTAGAAAGTAAGGTTAGAACTACGGAAGTTACACAACGTTATGTGAAGATAGACTTGCAGAGGATAGGCTGCCAACCCAGGCCGAGAGAGTGGGTGGAGGTGAGGGGAGCCGCATTCATCATAGTTCATCATATTTCATCCTTAGTTGCAAATAGCAGAACCCACTGGACTTTTCTTGGACAGAAAATGATTTATTAAAGGACCAGGGCACTACAGTTGGGTCCCCGACAAGCAAGAATCTCAGAGCTAGGGACAGCACAGCCAAGAGCAGCAGACTGCCGATGCCATCTCCAGCTCACTGTCCATGCTCAGAGCCTCTGCTGCTGGTGACCCGAAGCTCAGAATAACATGCCATGGCTGCCCTGAAGAACCGAACGCCTCTGTGACCCGGGCCACCTGTGGGTCAAGCCACTGGTGCATCAGGTGGCTCACTCCCACATCAGAGACTAAGGCAGAGGCACCTGTGCAGAGGGACATGGGGCACCTGCCCAACCCTCACTTCACAGGGCACTTCCAACCTGTCCCCCCACAGAAGGGGAGGGAAGGTGGAAATGGGCACTGAACGAGTGAATGGAAGGTAACTCCCTCAGTGTGGCTGATCTTGGAGCATTCATGGATGGAAAAAGCAATGAGATGTGATTCACCCAAGCCGAGTCGATGGAGAGAGGACGTGGGTTTTCTGGATTG
>CM050519.1:92783261-92800761 GCA_027563665.1 Antrozous pallidus
AAATTATGATGAGTGCCAGTTTGCCATTAGCACTTTCATAAATTGTGCTTTCTGTGTCAATTCTGAGGAAATTTCAGCTGGTTTTAGGCTTCCAAATTTAATTTTACTTTTTAAAATTCTGATAGTTTTACATTTTACATTTAAGTCTCTGATCTATTTTGAGTTCATTTTCATAGGAAGCATGTGGTTTAAGTTAAGGTTTCGTTTTTAAGTCTATGTATTTCAGACTGTGCCAACGTAATTTTTGGAAATGGCTTTCTTTTCACCATTGAATGACTTTTGCACCTTGGTTAAAATTCACGTAAGCATATTTTCGTGGATCTCCATCTGGAATCTATGTATTTTTTTTCTCCATTTATCTCAATGTCTGTCCCTGAACTTGATTGCTACAGCTCTAGCGGGGTTTTTTTTTTTCTCTCTTTCCTACATCCAGGGTGGAGAGACAGGGTTCAGTTTCTGAGTAGAGGAGCTGGGGATAAAGAAAAATGAAATATAGAAGAAAGGACACAGAAATAGGGATAAAAAGCTGGGGCCAGGTGGGCATCTGTTCTCCCTCTCATGGAGACACTGAGCCCAGGAAGCTGTGTTTATTAATATCCCACAATACAAAGGGGTTTCTCCCACATTAGGATCAAAGCAGTTTCGGTGAGCCCAGGCCCTATTCATTCCCCCATTCCCGGGGCTAGACTGCATTTACATACCAAGGCCCTCTGCCCGACACCTGAGGCAAAGTGAATCCAAACTGATAACATATCCAGCCTCATGGGTGAATATGTTTTTCCAAGACCTGGTTTTTCCAGGCGCCTTGAATTCAGCCAGGACAAAGATTTAGAGAATGCTCAAGGTGTCTTTCCTGGGGCCGGCCCCCACACAGCTCTACTGTATGCCTTCCCAACAGACAGACGTATTCCTCCACTCTTGGCTGAGGATGTGGTCTGTCTTGGTGAATATTGTATAGGCCTCAAAAAAGTGTCAATTCTGCAGTTTTTGAGTGAAGAGTCTATAGCTGTCAGTTAAATCCCTTTGGTTGGCTCCGTGTTCCATGGTTCTTGTTGATGTTCTTCATCCTTCTTCCCTGGCTCGACCGACTGCTGAGGGTGAGGAGAGGAGACCCTCCCCTGTGACTGTGGGCTTGTCTTTCCTCCTGGCCCGTGCCTTGGTATCTGGGACACTTCATGTGGCTTGAGGCGCTGTCATCTGGAGCAGGCTCACTGATGGTGGTTGTGTCTTTCTGGTGTATTGATCCCGGCAGCGTTATTTGAGACTAGAGGCCCAGTGCACAAAATTAGTGCATGGATGGTGTGTGAGGGGGTCCCCCTCAGCCCAGCCTGCACCTTCTCCAATCCTGGGACCCCTCAGGGGATGTCCTACTGCCAGTTTAGGCTCGATCCCACCAGATCCCACCCCTCTCGCGATCCAGAACAGCTGGCTGCTAACTTCTCACCTGCCTGCCTTCCTGATTGCCCCAAACCACTCTGCCTGCCAGCTTGATCTCCCCGAACTGCTTCTGCCTCAGCCTCCACCACTGCAGCTTTGTCCAGAAGGTGTTTGGTTGTCTGGTCTAATTAGCATATTATGCTTTTATTAGTTTTGATGTACCTGACACTTTTCTAGGAAGTCTTTTTTATTTGCCGTTCGTAAAGCCACTGCTGGTTTTTTTTTTGTTTGTTTGTTGCCTTTTGCTTTAGTAAATAGTTGCCTGGAATGTCATCATTCCGTCTTTTGCTTCCCAGTTACTGAAGTCGTGCATTTGTACTGAGTCCCATGGAGACAGCATAGTTAGGTCATGTTTTTAAACTCGCTGCCAACATCTTTCCTTCCTTTAGTATATTTACACCATTTAATTTAAGGTAATCAGTAATAGGTTAGGACTTAAGGCTGCTATTTTTTTTTTCTTTTCCACGTTTTCTCATTCCTCGGTCTATTTCTTGCCCTCCTGCAAATAATTTGAACATTGTTTAGGGTTCAGTTTTGATTTATATGTAATATTATGTAGTCTATCCATTTGAATAGTTTTCTTAGTGGTTGTTCTAGATATTACAGTATACAAATGTCAATTAAGTTGCCCTGGTATCAACAATGTACCAAACCTGTTGTTCTGTAGATATCATACATATTTTTAGGTCCTTATAACATTTCTGCTTTTAAAATACAGTTACCTCACTCGTATGTGAAATGTAATGAGCAAAGGAAACAGATTCAGAGACAGGGAACATGCCACGCCACAGATTGGGGAATCTCAGAGGGAAAGGGAGGGGAGGGAAGAGATTAACCAAAGAATTTATTTGCATATCTGCAATGAAGTGAAGGCCTTGGGAAGGGGGGAGGAGGTCAATGGTGAAAAAAGGGGGACATCTGTGAGACTTCCAACAACAAAGAAAATAAAACATAGTTAACTTACAGCATGAAAGAAACATTTTGCGTCAACCATCAAATGTGATTTAAAAGCTAATAATAAAAATGATAGTGTGTCATGTTTTGCCTGTGTTGTAGGCATTCTGACTATCCTTGCTCTCTGAAGTCCCAGGCCCCCTCTTGTGGAATGTCTTCTCCGGCTGGGGAATTTCCTTCAGCTATTCTCCATAAGCAGGCTCATTACAAACTAGAGGCCGGTGCATGAAATTTGTGCGTGGGGTGGGAGGTTGGAGAGATACCCCTCTCAGCCCAGCCTGCACCCTTTCCAATCTGGGACCCCTCGAGGGATGTCCGACTGCCTGTTTAGGCCTGATCCCACTGGGCCTAAATGGGCAGTCAGACATCTCTCTCACAATCCAGGACTGCTGGCTCTCAACTGCTCGCCTGCCTGCCTTCCTGATTGCCCCTAACCACTTCTGCCTGCCAGCCTGATCCCCTCCTAACCACTCCCTGCCAGCCTGGTTGATGCCTAACTGCTCCCTGCCAGACTGTTTGCCCCTAACTGCCCTCCCCTGCAGGCCTGGTCACCCCTAACTACCCTCCCCTGAAGGCCTAGTCCCCCCAGTTGCTCTCCCCTGAAGGCCTGGTCACCCCCAACTTTCCTCCTCTGCCAGCCTGGTCATCCCAACCTGCCCTCCCTTGCAGGCTTGATTGCCCCCAACTGCCCTCCCTTGCAGGCCCAGTCCCTCCCAACTGACCTCCCCTGCTGGCCATCTTGTGGTGGCCATCTTGTGTCCACATGGGGGCAGGATCTTTGACCACATGCGGGAAGCCCTTTTGTGTGTTGGAGTGATGACCAATCTGCATATTACTCTCTTATTAGATAGGATTCTCTTATGTGTTCTTCATTTGAAAACGTCTTAATTTCCCTTCCACATTCCTGAATTATGTTATGTGGACATTTTCTTTTTCTTTCAACATGTGGTTTTCATGGTTTCAGATGACAAACTTTCATCGGATGGATGTCCCTCTATGACTAATATGTTGTGATTCTGGTTATCTTTGAAGTGCCTTACTAAGTGTGTAGTATTTGGAAGTATAGTTATGATGTATTTTGGTGTGTATTTCTTCAAGATTATTCTATTTGGAGAATACTCAGCCTCTTCGATCTGTAGGTTTATACATGTTTTTATAAAATTTTGGAAAGTTTCAGCCATTATTTTTTTGAATACTTCTTAGTCTCGTGTTATTTTTTTTTTCTTTTATTTTTCAGTTTTATAAGTTCTACTTACTTTTTTTATCTTTCAATTTCTTTCTTGGAGTTTTCTTTGTTCATTTATTTCAAGATAACTCATAATTACTTTTAAAACCATTTTATGGCCGTTTCTTTGATGTCTTGTCAGAAAATGGCAATTATCTAGTTTGTTTGTGTCTTTTCTCATTCACATTGTAATTTTTTCCTGCTACATTTTATGGCAAGTAATCATCAGTTGTATCTTGGACATTTTATATCAGGGACTCTGAATACAACTCAAGCATCTTTTTGTAGGCAATTCTCCCATTAATGTATGGAACGAGGGCCGACTGTTTGTGTGTGTTTAGTTGCCCTTTGGCCCCTAATGATACCACCACTGCAAAAAGGGACTCATACTACCACCTCCTTGTTTCAGAAAGACCCCTGTTCCCTCCAGAGCCTTGGTGGGAAGAGCTGTATTGTAAGGACACGGGAAACTCAATGCTGGGTCGCCTCCTTCCTTGAGTCCCAGGGGTCAAGAAAGTTCTTCCGTTCACAGTGTAGACTCTCCCTATTCCCCCTGGTGCTTTTTGTTAGTTTGTCTGTCTCATTAGTGTCTACATTTCAGAGAGGGAGAGAGAAGGAGACAGAAACATCAGCGATGAGAAAGACTCACTGATCAGCTGCCTCAGGGCACATCCCACCCTGGGGAGGGAGCCTGCACCCCAGACGCATGCCCTGATGCGGAATCAAATGTGACCTCCTGGTTCACAGGTGGAAGCTCAACCACTGAGCCACGCTGACTGGGCTCCTTCTTTGTGACGCCCTGGGATTGGGGCTTGTCAGAAGCGGGGCTTGGGAGGAATGGTACTGCATCTTGATGGGATACTTTTGCTTTTGATTAGCCAAATATCAGAGTATATGCATACCTACCACTACAACTTGCTAGACCAACATTTATTTATGAAGACTATTATATTCACAAACTGAAAACACAGTGACATGTTTAAGCAAGTTACATAAGGAATAACTGTTGAACTGCACTCCAGAATCAGCTGGTAGAATGCCAGGATTCTATAGACATTCTGAAAAGCACACTGATGGGTGAAGAGGATCTGGTTCTCAGATGTTGCAGGCACTTAGAGAGGTGTCACAAGTGGGTGAGGTATGGACAACTGTCCTTCTTGAATGGCATGAATGCAGGATAGGCATCCTTCAGTTAAATCCAGAAACTTTATCTGCCTTCTAGCGGCAGAGAAAGACGTCTGAATGGTACCATGAAAAGTCCAAACAAAGTTTAATTTGCAATTTTTTAATCCTAAATGTCCAACCGATTCCTTTCAGGCTTTTCCGGTCACACATTTTTGTCTGCATCCCCAGGATGACAGAGAACCTGTCCTGACCACGCTGAGTTTGATAGCTTAGTGGGGGGACTATGTCTTCATCTCATGTGTCTACAACTCCAACTTCTGCAGCCACAGAAAATAATAGCCCCTCGGGGGTTCCTCATTTATCAGCTTGCTTCAAGTTTTAAGTCCCCAACTCAACGGGTGAGTTATAGTTTATTACAGGAAATTACCATTTTATTGTAAACTTTTACATGCAGTTTTTCAAGCAAATTTATTTATTGTTATGTGCTATCGGCCTCCCCATATCGTAAACAAAATTTTTATGGAGCTACATGCAAACTGTACATTTCCCTGCATACAAAATGAATTTAACAGCCACATTAATTGCTTGATGATCAGAAAGAAAAGTTTTAAGCCTTTTTTTTTTTTTTTTACATTGAAAGAGCACTTTGTGTAACTTATAAGTTATCCTTTTATTGCATTTAGCAATAACCTAGGAAATTGGTTTGGACTTTTGGTTGAGGAGCAATGCGTTAAAAGTTTTCTCATTTAAAGCGGTGAGGAGTCGGTAATTGTTCCCTTACATATTTCCCACTGAGTGTTAGGTGTTTAGAGTCAGATAATTTACATTAAGTGGGAGATAGATGGGCTCTGAAATAATGTTGTGCAACAAAGCAGTTGATAAAATATTGCAAACAACTTTTTAGGTGCACGCTGAACTTACAAGTAAATAAGATTTCAAAATATGATGAGGCTGCCCTGACTGGTTTGGCTCAGTAGATAGAGCGTCGGCCTGCGGACTGAAAGGTCCCAGGTTCGATTCCAGTCAAGGACATGTACCTTGGTTGTGGGCACATCCCCAGTAGGAGGTGTGTAGGAGGCAGCTGATCGATGTTTCTATCCCTGTCCCTTCCTCTCTGTAAAAAATCAATAAAATATATTAAAAATATATATGACCAGGCCTTTTCCCAATGTCAGGGTCAGGCTGACAGCATTGCGGTCATTGAGGGGTGTCGCCTCTTCTTTGTTTTGGCTGCACCTTGATTTGCAGTCTCAGGGCCAATGATTGCCATGAACTAGAGAAATTCTCCAAGAATGTGCTGCCATGTAGCAGAGGATGCCGGTTGCCTATCTGATTTACCTTTTCCACCAATCCTAAGCATTTGAAACCTCATTTTATTTGGTTGGCTATGCGTACAGCTCAAGACTGCATTTCCAGCCATCCTCCCAGAGAGAAGCCATGATGGAAACAGGCATTCTGTCCACTGATGGGCAAGTGCAGTTACTTGGTGGGTCAGAGACATTGTTAGGAGCATGCTCTCTTCTGGTTTCCCCTCCTCTTCCTGCCAGGAATGAAAACAGAGGAAGGCATCTCTCATCTGGAAGTAAGGAGTCTTGGTTATAAGTGTCTATGTGAAAGAGGGCAGAGCACATCTACAGAAGGAACTTTGCTTCATGGAAACTACTGAATTTGGATGCCTAGAGCCTGTGGAGGGCCCCCTGGGAAGGCACATGGGCGTTTCTTTAATTATTGTCAGCTGAACTCAAGGCTACAGGCAGAGCCACGCCCTGGGAACTAGCTTCACCAAAAAGGCTTGAAGTGTTATCAGCTTGGCCTTCACCTTTGTCTAGGTGCTGGGAGTGGGGGGTATGAGGGGGTGGGCTTGGAGATGTAAATGCAGTCAAGCTCCAGGAATGCTCCAGGCCTACTCAAGAATGCAAGTAATCTCTTGTGATCCTGACTTTTGGTGTAACTTCCTGGTATTTTGGGGATATAAAATAAACTTGCTGCATGGGCTCTGAGTCCCTGTCTCTCTATCAGAGAAGACAGTGTCCCTCCTGGCTCCCAGCTGTCTCTATTCTTCCTTTAATTTCTCAATCTCCAGCCGCCTCCATTCAGAACCCGTTTCATCTCTCTTTTCCTGCTGGACCTGGAAAAGGGAGATCCCCGCCATAACTGCCCCCCCCCCATCTACTCACACCCCTACCCGCCCCCCACCCCAGCCACACTAGCCTAGACTGCTTCCAGATTTCTTTTAACCTAAAAGAAAACCAATCTATATGTATTTTTGTGTGTGGAACATACTGATATTTGGGTGTTTTTGGTTTGTTTGTTTGTTTGTTTTGTTACATACCATTAAACTTGGTCTTAGCTGAGGTAGATATGAGATTGCTGAGCAAACCTAGGGCTCTCCAATTTCTATAAAGGGAGAACTAAATGAAATGACCCCCCTTTCCGGATAAGAGAAGGAATGAACAGACAGGCTATTTTCAGAGGAGGCACAGGCAGGAACCAGGAGCAGTTGACAGTAAGCCTGCCCTCGCTTGGACACATCGGAATCTGCTGGCTGTTGTGGGAGATGTCCTGTTGGTAAACGACTTAAAGTAGACCTTGCTGCAAACAAATTTAGAACCAGAAAAATAGGCTAAGGTGGAAACTATGTGCAGAATGAGGTGTCCTTTCAAAAGGAGAAGAGGACATTTTGAAAATACTGGGACAAGAATGTTCAAGAATCAATGACATGTATGAATCTTCGCTTTAAAAAAGATCAACTGAAGGACTTGTATGCAAGCATATAAGCATAACCAATGGATACAAGACACTACTTTGAAAGCCTCTGTATATAAAATTCGGCATTAAATGTTTCTGTTTCTTTTAGTCCACTCTTATCCTCCCTAACTACCAAGAACAAGGACACAGCAATACCTGCAAACATAATAAAAACTCCGCCTTGCACCACAGAAATGAAAATGATTCCAATCCGTGGCTATTTTTTCCAGAAAGATGAAGCTGGCAAGGTGCTATTGACAACTTAATGTGGTTTCCCAGCAATAACCAGCCAATCACCCGCCAGGCCTGGAAGGGATGACAAACAGCTGCAGTTATTGTGGGGTGAGGATACATCAAGTTCACAGGCAAACCCTAGTGGGGTGCAACCAGACGGTCATTAAGCACTGGGCAGGGAGAAGGGGAGGCCAGTGAAAACTGACAGATTTATCTGAAAACGCAAAAGGAATCCCAACCAGCATGGTTCAGTGGTTGAGCATCAACCTATGAACCAGGAGGTCATGGTTTGATTCCGGGTCAGGGCACAGGCCCGGGCTGTGGGCTCCATCCCCAGTGGGGGAAGGGGGTAAAAGAGGCACCTGGTCAATGATTCTCTCTCATCAATGATGTCTCTATTTTTCTTTCCCTCTCCCTTCCTCTCTGGACACAATAAAATATATATTTTAAAACATAAAATAAATAAGGAGGGAGACCCAGAAAGCCAACTTGGATGGCTTACTAAATATTTCTATTTAATTCATTCTTTGGCATAGGACTGGTGCCCCACCTCCAGCCTTACTGTCTTTAATTTCTTCTCTTGTTTCTGTAATGACTTTTTTTTTCCTATCAGAATAATGTGTCTGAACAATGCTAGCACGTTGCAACACCTAACATAATATTTGCTACTAATTACTTACTGGAACTCAATCGGTCTTGATAGAGTTATGACATGGTCTACACGAAGGCCACTGATATGGTGGGTTGTTTAGTTTGTAAATGATTGGAGACTAAAATATAGAAATAACCACACAGAGTTACATGGGCAACACAAAATCCTTTCTTGCTTTGTGTCAAGAGCTGTCATAAAGGATAAGAAGGCAGGGAAGGTGAAGAAAATGCTCATTTCTATAGCGAGTTCTTGTATCCAGGGAAGACGTCGGTTTCAAGAGAGCATGTGTTGGAGAGGCTCATACCATCATCAGGCCATTGGAGAAGGGTCCTGAGAGGGCAGACACCCCTTGCTCCCTTACCTCTCCCCCACCACCTCTGTGCAACTTCGGCAGCGTGCCAGTTCCGGTCCTGAGAAATCTGAGCGGTAGATTTCCTGAGCGGCCCTTGGTGTCTCTGTCCAGCATTCATCCTCGGGCCGTGATTGCACGTGGCTAAGTTTACTCCAACACTCATATTTCCTTAGAGGAAAAATAAAACTACTGTGCATAACCATGGGGACCAGAGTCCGATTTGCAAAGTGTTCATTCATAAAAATAAAGTACTTCCACTTTTGAAATTGTGTCTTTTTAAATTCTTTATTGTTTACAGTATTACATAAGTCTCCTTTTCCCCCATGACCTCTCCCCAGTTGCCTGCACCCCCCAGCACATGCCCTCACCCCCTACTGTCTGTGTCCATTAATTATACTCAGACGTTGGAAAACCCAATCGTTCTATTAATCTAGTATTTGGTCTTTTATAAGGTCAAGGAGTCCTTTGATCTTTTACTTCCTCAAACCCCATCCCATTTTCCCTCATAGGTTTAACAGTCTCTTTGATGCTTCTATGACTCTAATTCTACTTTTGTTCATCAGTTTATGTTGTTCATTATATCCCACAAATGAGTGAGATCATGTGATACTTATCTTTCTCTGACTGGCTTATTTCACTTGGCATAATGCTCTCCAGGTCCATCCATGCTGTTGCAAATGGTAAGAATTCCTTCTTTTTACCATAGCGTAGTATTCTGTTGTGTAGATGTACCACAGTTTTCTAATCCACTCATCTGCTGATGAGCACTTAGACTGTTTCCAAATCTTAGCTTTTGTAAATTGTGCTGCTATGAACATAAGGGTGCATATATGTTTTCTGATTGGTATTTCTAGTTTCTTGGGGTATATTTCTAGAAGTGGGATTACTGGGTCAAGTGGAAGTTCCATTTATAAATCCACAAGGGCTGCACCAGTCTGCATTCCCACCAGCAGTGCACAAGGCTTCCTTTTTCTCCGCATCCTCCCCAGCACTTGTCATTTATTGATTTGTTGATAATGGCCATTCTGACAGGTGTGAGATGGAAGCTCACTGTTGTTCTGATTTGCATCTCTGATGATTAGTGATGTTGATCATGTTTTCATATGTCTCTGGGCCTTCTGTAAGTCCTCTTTCAAAAAGTGTCTACTTAGGTCCTTTGCCCATTTTTTATGAGGTTGTTATCTTCCTTTTATTAAGTTCTATGAGCTCCCCATAAATTTTGAAGATTAAACCCTTATGGGAGACAACATTGGCAAATATGTTCTCCCAAGCAGTGGACTTTCTTCTTGTTCTGTTGATGGTTTCTGTTGCTGTGCAGAAGCTTTTTATCTTTTGTTTTTTATGTAGTCCCATTTGTTTATTTTCTCCTTAGTTTCCTTTGCCTTAGGAACTCTATTGGAAAAGATATTGCTACAATAAATATCTGCTATTTTGCTGCCTATAGCTTCTTCTAAGATTTTAAAAAATCTTTTTTTTTTAAGATTGTTATGGTTACCCAGAAATGGACATATTCCTAGAAAAATACAAGCTTCCAAAACTCAATCAGGAAGAATCAAAACACCTGAAAAGGCCAATAACTACTGATGAAATTGAAGCAGTCATCAAAAATCTTCCAGCAGACAAGGGCCAGGGCCGGATGGCTTCACAGGGGAGGTGTACCAAGCATTCAAGAACTAAAACCTACCCTCCTCAGACTATTCCAAAAATTTTAAGAGGAAGGCACACATCCACACTGTTTCTATGGGGTCAGCATTACCTTCATCCCCAAACCAGATAAAGACACTAAAAAGAAAGAGAATTACAGGCCAATATTCCTGATGAACGTAGATGCTAAAATCCTCAACAAAATTCTAGCAAATAGGATCCAGCATTACATTAGAAAGACCATACACCATGACCAAGTGGGATTTATTCCAGGGATGCAAGGCTGATGCAATATCCACAAATCAATAAACATGGTACATCACATAAACAAATTAAGAGACAAAAATCACATAATTGTACCCATTGATGCAGAAAAGGCATTTGACAAAATCCAACACCCTTTCCTGATTAAAAACTCTCAGCAAAGTGGGAACAGAGGGATCATACCTTAACTTAATAAAATCCTCATATGAAATCGGAGCCTTGGCATCACATCTTATTTACAGAAATAGACAGGAATATTCCCTAATGAGAAAAGACACTGAGCATACTAATATAGCCCTCCGCAGTTGCAAATAAAACCTATTCCTTATTGGTTCCCTGGAGGCCAGAATTTTTTATATAATATTTACTAAGAAGGAGGAAATAATTTTTAAAATATAGTTTTATTTATTTTGGAGAGGAAGAGAGAGACAGAGACATCAATGATCAGAGAGAACCATTGATCTGCTGCCTTCTGCCCACCCCACTGTGGGGACTGAACCCACAACCTGGGCACGCAAGTGCTATGACTGGGAATCGAACTGAGGCCTCCTGGTTCACAGGTCGATGGTCAACTACTGAGCCATGTCGGTGAGGAGAAGAAATCATTTTTTAAAAAATGTATTTTATTGATTTTTTACAGAGAGGAAGGGAGCGGGATTGAAAGTCAGAAACATCGATGAGAGAGAAACATAGATCAGCTGCCTCTTGCACGCCCCCTACTGGGGATGTGCCCGCAACCAAGGTACATGCCCTTGACCAGAATTGAACCCGGGACTCTTCAGTCCACAGGCCTACACTCTATCCACTGAGCCAAACCAGTCAGGGCAAGAAATGGTTTTTTATCTTGCAATATATTGTCATTTTAAGGTAAAAGTTTTAGAGTTTTTCCACCTCCCTGAATTATGCCATTTCATCAGAACCACTATTCAATGTAAATATCAAATGTCATGAGTTTTATTAATATAAGAAAAAGTATTTCTCCTGAAAACTATCCTTCCGAATGCCAGTTTGTTTGTAACGTTCATTCTCTTTTTAAAATTCTCTCTCTTAAATGTATGATTACATGGGATCCTGATGAAAGTATTCCATTTTACTACTGAATTGTGTCCCTCAAACTCTGTTATTTAGTCCCAGATAAGACCAGTTTTCTAGTAGCTGTTTGGATTTATGTAACTTCAATATGCCCAGTTTGGAAAAGAAATTGAAATGAAAGACAAAATAATTGTATTTTCCATTATTTGTAACTTCAGCATCAGGTAAAGTCATTAAGAATTACTGTTAGTCCTGGCCTGTGTGGCTCAGTGGGTTGGAGTCTTATCCAGTGCACCTAAAGGTCGCAGGTTCAATTGCCAGTCAGGACACATACCTGGATTGTGGGTTCATGGGGAGCAACCTGTCCATGTCCTCTCTCTCTCCCCCCGTTTCCTCTCTCTCTCTCGTCAATGAAAAGCATGTCCTCAGGTGAGGATAAAAAGAATTATAATTTTTATTACCTAATGATATTTAGCTTATGCTGAGATTCCCTCTCCCATCTGCAGTGTTCCATAACCAGTCATTTTCATGATTTCACTGAAGGATTTCCTTCTAAAAGAATCATCATCTTTCCCTTATTTGAATGCATCGTACCATTGGAAGGTGAGTCTTAACATTGGAATGGGAAGCATCTGTTTGCTTCTAGGGGCATAAAATCAATGGTGCTTCATCAATTAATTTTACATTTAGCTTGAATAAAATCACACAATAAATGATTTTTTTTCTGTCAGGGTGTGAGCAGGTATTACTATATTTCTGGGAAGCACAGTTAATAAATGATTGAACTGGAATACAAATATAGTAAACCCAATGGTGGTTTTCACTTTTCACTGCTCCACTAATAATGTTTAATAACATATTTATCCATTGAATCCATTAGTCTCAGTGCTTATGTAATTATTATGTTACTCACCCAAAGCTGTCTTGCTTTGTTTGGAGGGAACAATATAAAAATATATCTACTTGCTGTACATGAACCAAGAGCACCTTACTTATAATATGAAAGAGAAAATATCATTCCAATACTTAGTCTTTATGTTTATCAACTCCCTTTCTCACTCTTGGCATTTTATCATGCAATTAATTCTGCTTTGAATCTCAAGATACTCTGAAACATTAAAAATGTCCTTTTATTCTTTAAGGCAAAATTTTGATTCATGATTTTTCAAAATATATTTTTATTGATTTCAGAGAGGAAGGGAGAGGAAAAGAGATAGAAAGATCAATGATGAGAATCACTGATCAGCTGCCTATAGAAGGCCCCCTACTGGGGATCGAGCCCGAAACCCAGGCATGAGCCCTCACCTGAAATCTATCCTGGGGTGGACACTCAATCACTGACCCCAGAGGGTGAGTTTTGTGATTTTTATCTGCAATTACTAAGACCTTTATTTGATACGAAGAAAAGTTAGTGCAAACACACAGAAAGATCTAAAATAATTACTAAGTGTTATCAGGAATGGGATACTTATTAATAGTAAAGAGTGATAACTAACAGCCGTCTCCAATTCACTGCCCACGATACAGTGTGGGTAACACATCATAGGCACAATACGGCTGTTTCATAGATAAAACCATAAACCCAGAACATGACTTCAAATTACAGACCTCAGATATGAGACTGACAGTTGAGTGAGAAAGTAGTTCTACTAGAATGTTCGAAGCTTTTTAAAAATATATAGGAACCCTAAGAGGACCACACCAAGGCATATCATAATTAAAATGCCAAGAGCAAAAGACAAAGAGAGAATATTAAAAGCAGCAAGAGAAAAACAGTTGGTTACCTATAAGGGAGCACCCATACGATTGTCAGCGGATTTCTCAACAGAAACTATGCAGGCCAGACAGGAGTGGCAAGAAATATTCAAAGTCATGAACAGCAAGAATCTACAACCAAGATTACTCTATCCAGCAAAGCTATCATACAGAATTGAAGGTCAGATGAAGTGCTTCGCAGATAAGAAAAAGCTGAAGGAGTTCATCACCACCAAACCAATATTATATGAAATGCTGAAAGATATTCTTTAAGAAGAGGAAGAAGAAAAAGGTAAAAGTGTAAATTAGGAACAACAAATACACATCTATCAACAAATGAATCTAAAAATCAAGTGAATTAATAAGCTGATGAACAGGATAAACTGGTGAATGTAACAGAATCACGGACATAGAGAGGGAATGGACTGACAACTCTTGGGGAGAAAGGGGGTGTTGGAAGTGCAGCAAGAGACTGAACAAAAATCATGCAACTATGGGAGAGGACAGTGGAGGGGGGTGAGGGCGGAGGGTGGGATGGGCACCAGGTGGAGGGGAGCTATAGGGGGGAAAAAAGGGGAACAATGTAATTAATAAACGGAACAATAAAGATTAAAAAAAATAAAAATATATATATACACTAGTGATTTTTTTACAGAGAGGAAGGGAGAGGGACAGAGAGTTAGAAACATCGATGAGAGAGAAACATTGACCAGCTGCCTCCTGCACACCCCCCACTGGGGATGTGCCCGCAACCAAGGTACATGCTCTTGATGGGAATCGAACCTGGGACCCTTCAGTCTGCAGGCCGACGCTCTATCCACTGAGCCACACCGGTCAGGGCCTAGGCTTTGACGTGGAAGGCGGTGTACACAGGAGCAAACCCAGGGGAGCTCTTTGCAAAGGCTCTAGAGCATGAACCAGAGCCTACCGCATGCTCTACGCAAATAACACAATAAGACTTTCTCCCTGACGTTTCCACATGGACACTGTGAAATCAAATGGGCACACACTCTAACAGAAATAAATGGCACTATGTTATCATCGGTCAAGAGTATTTTTGTAAAATCTGGAGATAATTTGTTTTACAAATTCTCAAGGACTCTATGAGATGATACATTTATATGAGTTGAAAATAAAATTGTAAAGACAATTTCCTTGATATTAGTAATTTTGAAAAGACAAAGCAAAGTTTCCTATTAATTTATTAATCTTACAAACAAGTATTAAACTGGAAGGAAATGGAAGGAAAATGACTCCACGCACAGTAGGTTTCGGGAAACACATGAGGATGAGAACGAGAAGACAGTGCTTTTCAGACAGGAAGCAGATCACCTATCCAAGAGACCAGACTCGCCCAGTGGTTACCAACCACTCTTATTCTGGTGACGCTGTATGAAAATGTGCCCCTCTCTTCTTCATGTATAATGAGAACGTAAGAAGTTGTTATATTTAAAAACTTGTAAACGTAAGTCATGGGGAGGAAAACAGGAGATCCAAACTCAATGTTCTCTCAGATCACAGAGAAATGTCCCTCCATCGAGGTGGTCCCCACCGATCTCATTTAAAAAAAATGTGGTTGTTGGTGTGAATGATATCCACATCACAGAGGCCGTAGAAAGATGGGATTCATCTTCTAATGAAGACACCCTCATCTTAACTTTACCTTTGCAATTTTCTCCCTCACATTTTCAGTTGGACACTTTGAAATTAGATACGCACACACTCTAATAGAAGTAAATGGCACTATGTTATCATTGGTCCAAAGTGTTTTGTAAAATCTGGAGATAATTTGGTTTACAGATTCTCAATGACGCGAAGAGATGATGTATTTATATGAGTTGAAAATAAAACTGTAAATAGCCATTTCCTTGATATTAGTAATTTTGAATAGACGAAGTTACATTACTTATTAATTTATTAATCTTACAAATAATTATTCAACATCAACTACCCTTCAAAGGGGAAAGACAGATGAACAGCCCTTATTCCTCATCCTAAAGAGTTCACAGGAAATAGATAGGGGAAGCCCAAAAAGTAATTTACAATGTAGTCATTACAAAAATATAAATTACAGAAATAAAATAATGTTTAATATGATGTGGGGGCGCAGAACAATAATTGGATTTTTAAAAATTTCTTGCCACCTTTTAATCACTACCAGACCTGCTTTTGTTTTTCTAAATTTTTTTTAAATTTATTGATTTAGAGAGAGAGAGAGAAATGAAGTAGACAGAGAGAGAGCAAGACATGAATTTCTTGTTCCACTTCCTTATACCCTGATTGGTTGATTCTTGGTGCCCTGGCCAGAGACCGGACCTTGGTGTATGGGATGCTTCTCTAACCATGAGGATACCCATCCAGGGCCCAGGTCTCGCCTTTTCTCTCTATGAACCGTATCCATTTGCTTCAGCAAACATTGCTTTGTTCGCTTGCCTTCCCCATTTTTCTACAGGACTAATCAGTTGGGCATACTAATGCTCAATTAAAGTATCAAACAAGTGATATATTTTTAATACTACATTTATTTATTCCATCCACAGAGCAAACACCCGGCCTCTGAACCAGAGGCAGGCCTCAAAGGCAGGGAATTTATGGGTTTCCTAAGCTCCATCTTCTCGTTCAGGGCAATGAGCTTTGGGCCAGATCCCAGTGGTATGACGATTTGGCTCCTTGCCTGAGCAGAGAAGCCACAGAATTATAAATCTGGAGCTTTACATTGTAATTGGCACACACCTGCCACCACTTCTGATCTTTCCAACAACAAATTCTCTCCGAGAGAAGACAGAGCGAGTGACTGGGGGAGAAGCCTGCGAATGGAAGTGTATAACTTCACAGAAATAAATCTCTAAGATCTCCTGACTTCTCTGTGTATTCAATTGTCCTGTAACTTTCCAAGGCGTGTCACTTAATTCAGGTTTCTAATAAGTTTTGCTCAGGAAGCATGAAAAAACAAAAGTATGTGGCTTCCCCAACATGAAGAGAAGCGTTTCTAAGAAATAAAGAACAATGAACACTATCAGTAGGCGTGTTGTAACCAACCAGACCAAATGTATCCTTCACCTCCCCGTCTGATCCTATTTTTTTAAATATTCCCGTTCAATGTGTGTTTTTTTTTTAAATTTGGATTCTTTTCCCCACTAACTTGCCTTATATTTAAAGGATTCAAATAAAATGGTGAAGTAGTAACTAAATGTATTGATAACTTATTATTTGTCCATTTTTATTTGTGACACATGGAATGATCCTGTGTGTCTAGGACAGTGGTTGGCAAACTCATTAGTCAATGGAGCCAAAAGATTGAAATTTCTTTGGAGAGCCAAATTTGTTACACTGAAACTTCTAACGCCACTTCTTCAAAATACACTCACCCAGGCCGTGGTATTTTGTGGAAGAGCCACCCTCAAGGGGCCAAAGAGCCGCATGTGGCTCGAGAGCCGCAGTTTG
This sequence comes from Antrozous pallidus, assembly GCA_027563665.1. Classification (NCBI taxonomy): domain Eukaryota; kingdom Metazoa; phylum Chordata; class Mammalia; order Chiroptera; family Vespertilionidae; genus Antrozous; species Antrozous pallidus. The sequence continues at coordinate 92,800,128 of CM050519.1, forward strand.
CCGACCACTGGTCTAGGAGCAAAGACAGAATAAAAGGACTGCAAAAGAATGATATGGAAGTCAAATACATCTTTTAAAAATTTCAGGGGATTTCCTATGCCCATCTTTGAGGGTCAAATAAATATGTGTGCTTATATAGGTGGGTATTACACTGCGAATATTGGAAATATTTATATATTTGTACAGTGTTTGCAAAAGGCACAGGGTCCGAAATGTGGAAGAGGAAAGCACAGGTTGTAGTCTGGGGGAGCCACTCTGTTTTGCAAGGTTGTTTCTGGTTTCTCATCTATGAATCTTCGGGGTGGGTCTAGGTGCAGTTCATCGACATGTGAAATTACATGGTTAGACTAGACAAAATGGGGAGGTTGCAATGGCTAATATGTAATGTGATTTTCACTCCACAGTCTACACATTGTCTTGTTGTACACACACATGAACACACACACACTCTCTTTAAGAGACAAAATCAGAAAAATAAACTCCCTGATATGATTAGAAAATTTGATAATAATCAATAGGTAAAGAATAGTGTTAGTCTTTTCTCATATACACATTCCATATTTTAGAAAACAGGTCGCAATTTTACATTGTCATTGGTTTTTCCAAATTTGGAGCAAGAACAAGGGCTTGACAA